>CM064578.1:56769991-56818673 GCA_032716605.1 Paralithodes platypus
ATAGAGTCAATGATACGAGATACTGGTGCCGCATGGCCAGCCGCATAGCCTAGCTGCAAATACTCAAGTCTGTGACGTCAATATTACGTTATAGGTAAGGGTTTAGCTCTCCTTGAGAAAAACCTATAATACGAAGTATTATAGCGTTCTCCTGGCGATACCTCAAAAGACAAAACAACGAGCTTAGGAACGTGCAGAATGGCTATTAGGCAAAAAGCCCTCATTGTGCATGACCTTACTTTCTCATAGGGCACACAGACTAGATTTTTTTTTTACATCAATCAACTCCAGTTCTCCAGGCTTATGTCGTGCAGCTTTTAAACTTAAAGCCAGCACTCATAGGAAACACCATACCTTATAATATTCAGACTCCTAGTCTAGCATTATCTAATCAGCAGAACACTAATAATTATAGGAAGACGCGTACTAAACAATATGAATGCCAACCAATGCTTCTGTGATACAACTTATCTTAAACACACTAAACATACATGGGTTATATCATGACCTTAACGCCACACATACAACTGGCCAGCATTGAAGCTGATTATGCCCAGAGTTAACCAGAGGGGATTAGTAATATGAAAAAAAGGTGGTGTGAATGACATTGAAGTGAGGAAGTATGGAAAATGAGCGAGATAGGTCCAGAGGAAAAGATTCTCAGCGTGCCAGTGCTTTTGGGAGACAGGTATCACATGGATAAGGAGGGATGCGTTCTAGAAAACCAGATCTTGATGGGAGAAGTGGCCGGAGCGGGAGCCTGATATAATACTCGCCAATAGCTCGAGCCGACCGTGGCGCGGAAAAGGCAGCCGTCGGGTGAAGTAGGTAACAAGTCCTCTAACCACTACCAAAGTAGATCGCAAAACATTACGTCACCAGAGCATTAGGTAAAGAACTCCCTCAACCAATCCCCACGAGGCCAGCCAGCTATGACGTCATCGAGTATAGCAAAACACTACTCGCCCCCTCTCACTCTGTTCTACTCTCTCTCTCTCTCTGATCCTATCATTACTAGTTAAGTATAAAACATATACTTTACAATTAAATATATAAAGCCTTGACATGGGTGAAAACAAAGAGCCTTTCTGGACTGCCCATGACACAAGCTTTCATATGAAATAAAGCACACAACAATACACAAACTGTAGCCACATCCACTGTCCTGGCGATCCTAGCGAGTCACTGTAGGACAAGCCATGCGGTTCTAACGGAGTTGTTAACGTCACAGCGTATGTACGTGTGTACGCACGTGTATATATGTATGTTCTGTATATGAGTAAGTAAAATAAATGTGTATATGTACTGTATATCACTTACTCTCATGGTTAATTTATGATAATTTGTATTTTGCACCTGCATCATTATTGTATTTATTTATTTTTTTGTAAACTGAGCTTACCATCTTCATATCTGTATATCTCATGTTCATCCACTAAATTGTAAAATGTGTATTTTCAGCTCATGAGGCTGCCATTCTTTAATAAACCGTTTATTATTATTATTATTATTATTATTATTATTATTATTATTACAGCCAACACGGTATTAAACACAAGCTCAATAAGTTAACATCCACACAATGATAGAGAGACATTTCCGTTCATACACAATCAGAGGTATTTACACACAGCGAAAATACACACACACACACACAGCTATAATATATAGCTAAACATATACACATTCATTCATAATACATAATTAACTATATACAAATACCGCCACTATACATAATTAAGCATATTAATACATTCATATACATGGATAGACGCTCGGAATTGCAGGCATGGAGGTTTACACACTAACGAAGAGAACGGATTAGGAACAGAGATATATATATATATATATATATATATATATATATATATATATATATATATATTTTTTTTTTTTTTTTTTTTTATATATATACTGTATATACTAAGTTAATGGGGTTATCTCAAGTTAATATATTTTATCTCTATATCTATCTATCTACCTGTCTCTCTATCTATATATCCATCTCCATCCTTAACTCTTTCGCAGCCAATCCTCTCTCTCTCCCGTTAACACTTCCGATCTTGTAAGCCTCTTACTCACAAATCCATCAAACTCATGCAAACTTTGTTCACGACTTCTCATATTACTTTATCCAGTTCATCCAGCACTATATATTAATTGCTCTGATATGCACCTTGCTTCTCTATAAATTCAATATACAATTGTTAATGCATTTTGTTTTTCATTAGGGACATAAATTATGTACTATTACATTTGCTATGCTTAAAGTGTTTATATCAGCAAACTTTATCTTTCTGATTCTAAGTATGTGTGTGTGTGTGTACTTACACTAGTTGTACTTACACTAGTTGTATTTGCGGGAGTGAGCATGCTCGTTAATTCCCGCCTCCTAAGATATGTTTGTCATACCGTGCTTTGAAACTATGCACTGATGGTGCAGTGTGTGTGTGTGTGTGTGTGTGTTTGGTTGGGGGGGACGGGAGGTGGGGGTGGGGGGGTGGGAGGGGAGAGGAGGTCAGGTGACATTTACACCTAAAGAGAGTGTATTGGAAATTCGAGTGTGTGTTTACTATTGTGTCTAATTTCGCGTGCACGCACACACACACACGCACACATACACAAAGACACATACAAACACATATACACAAACACACACACACAAACACACACACACATAATATACGCTCTCTCTCTCTCCCCCCTCTCTTTTTCTCTCTCTCTCATGTTCCTGTGATTGCTCTCCTTTATCTTCATCATGGCACGGACTGACTGTTCTTATTTGTTCCTGGTTCCAGTCTCTGCATCTGACGGTCACTTTTATGTACACACAATCTTTCACTCTCACACACTCTCGCTCTCTATATATCTCTCTCTCCATCTATCATTCACTTTTATGCACATACTTTCACACTCACTCTCTCTGCATCTGCCGTTCACTCTTAGTTACACACACACTCAGTCTCGCTCTCACTCTTTGTCCAGTATTCCAGTAACGTCTCCCACCTTGTGATATATACACAAACCTACACCATCCTTTTTGTTTTCACCATTCTCGTTTCTTTCACTCTCTGTATTTCTTTGATCTCTTGTAAATTATCCTATATTTCTTCATTAAGCCACTGTATCTCACTCACGCTATATACTGTATCTGTTCTCATTCTCTCTTGTGTATCCCTTCTGTATTCTCTCGTGTGTATCCCTTCTGTATTCTCTCGTGTGTATCCCTTCTGTATTCTCTCGTGTGTATCCCTTCTGTATTCTCTCTTGTGTATCCCTTCTGTATTCTCTCTTGTGTATCCCTTCTGTATTCTCTCTTGTGTATCCCTTCTGTATTCTCTCTTGTGTATCCCTTCTGGATTCTCTCCATAAACTTAGAGCTATGTTTAAAGAAGCTGACTGGAGCTTTTTAATTAACAATAACGACATAAATACATCTTGGAAGTTATTCGAAACCACTTACCTAAAAGCAGTGCAAGACTGCATACCATCGAAAATACGGCGCCCAGGCCATAATAATAAGCCCAAATGGTGGAATAAAGATATTTCAAACTGCCTGCTTGCTAAAAAATTTGCTAATGATAGATTAAAATCCTCACAAAATGACGAAGAACAGGTGAAATTTGTAGAGCTACGACGCAAAGCCAAAAAGTTAATTAAGCAAAGTAAAAAGACCTTAGAGTTACATATTGCGAATCAAAGTAAAACAAACCCGAACAAATTCTATAGTTATATCAGAAAAAAAAAGTAGTTACTTCAACTGTTGGACCGTTAGTCGATGAAAATGGAGAATACACCAAAGACGAAGTACAAATGAGTAATGCCCTCAATACCTTCTTTGCATCAGTTTTTACAATAGAAGACCTCAGTGATATCCCTACACCATCGCCGATTCAGATTGATAATTCAGATGTTCTAAGCAATATCACTGTTACAGAGAGAGAAGTATTGAATTGTTTAGATAAACTCAAGGTAAATAAAACGCCAGGACCTGATACAATCTCGCCTAGAGTTCTAAAGGAAGCTAAGGATGAGCTCTCCAAACCACTGACATTACTATTCAATAAATCCTTGCAGTCTGGAACTATGCTTGATCGAAGCTAGCCAACGTAACACCGATATTCAAAAAAGGCAGCAAATCCCTACCCAGTAACTATCGTCCAATTAGCTTAACCTCAGTTGTATGTAAAATGCTAGAAACGGTCATACGAGACAGACTCGTAAATCACTTAGAGGAAAATAACACACTTAAAGATACTCAACACGGCTTTCGTAAAAAACGTTCCTGTTTAACAAACCTCTTAGACTTCTTCCACGATATCCTCAACCTCTACGATGAGAGTAAAGCTGTAGATATTATATACCTTGATTTTCAAAAGTCCTTTGACAAAGTTCCCCACAAACGATTACTGCTAAAACTAAAAGCGCATGGAATACAAGACGGTGTGTTGAAATGGATAGAAAATTGGCTCAGCAACAGAAAGCAAAGGGTAGTCATAAACGGTAAGGCATCTAAATGGACCAATGTAAGTAGCGGGGTACCCCAGGGATCGGTACTAGGACCAATACTCTTTCTAATTTACATCAACGACATAGATGAGGGTCTCACCTGTACAATCTCAAAATTTGCTAACGATACAAAAATTGCAAATAGCGTACTCTCAAAAGAACAAGTTGACGATATGCAACAAAATCTAGATAAATTGTCATGTTGGGCCCAAATTTGGCAAATGAGTTTCAATGCAGATAAATGTAAAGTACTACATGTCGGATACCTAAATGAGAAAGCAAACTATTCGATGAATGGCACTCAGCTTAATGTAAACAGAGAAACCGATCTGGGAGTAACAATATCGAGTAACCTAAAACCGAGTCAACAATGTTCAGAAGTTGTTAAGAAGGCAAACAAAATAATTGGCTTTATAGGTAGGTCATTTGAGCATAAATCCAAAGAAGTTATCCTAAACCTTTACAATTCCTTAGTCCGCCCTCTTCTGGAATACTGCGTTCAATTCTGGTGCCCTTTTTACCAAATGGATATAAACAAGCTAGAACGAGTTCAACGTTCAACGTAGAGTTACCAAAATGATACCTAGCCTAAAGAACAAACCATACGAAGAGCGTCTTAGAGAATTAAATCTATTTCCTTTAACCCAGCGCAGATTAAGAGGTGACTTAATTCAAGTGTTCAAAATCATCAAAGGCATCGACAATATGAACTGTAGTAAGTACTTCACTATCGACCAATCTAATTACACGCGGGGAAACGGTTGCAAAATTATTGGTAAATCTTTTAACTCGCACGAATCTAAGAATTTCTTCTTCAATCGAGTTGTCAACTTGTGGAATGGGCTTCCCCGAAACGTTATAGACTGCATCACCGTTGATTAATTTAAACTCCGCCTAGACAAATATCTCTCATCAAACCCGCGACTGACTGCGTTTGTAAATGAATAACTTTATTTTATCCCCCCCTCAGTTACTAACCCATCTGTCCTCTACTAACTTCCTAATCCTGCCACGGACATTAGTTCCAGGGCAGTAATTCCCTTTCCAATCTTCCCTTACCCACTCTAAACCACTGTTTGGACACTTGATCGTCAGTGTTTTGGAGGACAAGCAATCTAGAAGGGTCACTAGATTTGTTGTTGCTTGATTTCCTTTGTGTATCCCTTCTGTATTCTCTCTTGTGTATCCCTTCTGTATTCTCTCTTGTGTATCCCTTCTGTATCTTTGTGTATCCCTTCGTATTCTCTGTGTATCCCTTCTGTATTCTCTCTTGTGTATCCATTCTGTATTATCTCTTGTGTATCCCTTCTGTATTCTCTCTTGTGTGTCCCTTCTGTATTCTCTCTTGTGTATCCCTTCTGTATTCTCTCTTGTGTATCCCTTCTGTATTCTCTTGGGTATCCCTTCTGTATTCTCTCTTGTGTATCCCTTCTGTATTCTCTCTTGTGTATCCCTTCTGTATTCTCTCTTGTGTATCCCTTCTGTATTCTCTCTTGTGTATCCCTTCTGTATTCTCTCTTGTGTATCCCTTCTGTATTCTCTCTTGTGTATCCATTCTGGATTCTCTCTTGTGTATCCCTTCTGTATTCTCTCTTGTGTATCCATTCTGTATTCTCTCTTGTGTATCCCTTCTGTATTCTCTCTTGTGTATCCCTTCTGTATTCTCTCTTGTGTATCCCTTCTGTATTATCTCTTGTGTATCCCTTCTGTATTATCTCTTGTGTATCCCTTCTGTATTCTTTGGAAACTGTATCTCTGTTCATCGCTGTATTTTGCTGATCTGTAAATAACTCGTTTCTTCATTATATATTGTTACTTTATTTTCTACTACTTCTCATACTATAAATAAGCATACACACACACACACACACACACACACACACACACACACACACACACACACACACACACACACCGACCGTAGCCTAGTAGGTAGAGCTCTCGTCTCACACAGTCGGGGTTCAATCCCCGGCCGGGCGGAGACAAATTGGGCTTGTCTCCTTTCATGTGTTAGCCTCAGTTCACCTAGCTGTAAATAGGTACCTGGAATAAGTGCACGACGTTGTAACATCCCATCTGGGGTTGGCAAAAATGGTACAAGGCGAGATGGGTATCATATGGTTCACCTAAGCTGATGGCTACCTAAGCCTTCGGGCGAGACGGTACCCTCTATAGTGAGATTGGTCCCATACAGATCCACCCTAAGCCTTCGTTTCCGATGTCGCCAATTGGCTAAAAATACAGACTACACACACATCCACAGCCATTCCAACGATACATATAACACCTACACATATAGGAGGCGGGAAATAACGAGCATGCTCACTCCCGCAATACAACTAGAGTAAGTACAACTAGAGTAAGTACACACATACAGTATAATCATTGACACACACGCAGATAAGACAGTAGTCATATATAATGGCATATTGGAGGTGACAGAAACGCCCACTATCACACCATAAATAATATTACGTGATATAATATAATGCCTACGGTGTGTGAGTGCCTGTCTCTCTCTGTGTGTGTGTGTGTGTGTTTGTTTGTGTGTGTGTGTGTGTGTGTCTGTACTTCCATTTGTGTGAGATAGATATAGATATATATATATATAGATAGATAGATAGAGAGAGAGAGAGAGTTATTAAACTAAGTAGCAATTACATTATGTTGATATATTTCACAGGAAGTTGCACTACAAAGCCAAAGCAATTCATCAACACGATGTATATGGAATATTTGAATAATCTACGTCCTTTCACACACACGCACAGACAGACAGATAGATAGATAGTGATATAGATATATAGACAACCATACAGACAGACAGACAGACAGACAGGCAAACAGACATACATACAGACAGACATACAGACAGGCAGACAAACAAACAGACAGACAATTCATTTGAAAGAATATAACCTAATATGTTGATTTATATCTATCAATGTTGAGAACATATAGCCACGAAATAACTCGCAGCATATTTTATCGCTGCTAAACTTGAATGCAAATTACGGTCACCGAAATTCATAGCCTCAGAAATTACGCACGAGCGGTTATTAATATTATTATTATTTTCAATTTACCTTCCCTGTAATGAGAGATAAATTTATTACTGCTTCACCACAAATCAGCAAATTCGGACCACTAATTAATTTCTTATCGAAATATATTCTCTTGATAAAGGTTTCTGTTTTTCTCTCTGGGTAATGCGAGAGAGAGAGAGAGAGAGAGAGAGAGAGAGAGAGAGAGAGAGAGAGAGAGAGAGAGAGAGAGAGAGAGAGAGAGAGAGAGTTAGTTATACATCCATCCATTTAACAATGACAGACACAAAACAGATTGATTTAAAGCTAATATATATATATATATATATATATATATATATATATATCTGTGTGTGTGTGTGTGTGTTTACATTTGTGTGCGTGTGTGTTGTATAGTAGCCTATATGCATTTTTGTTGGAACATGTACCAGCAAATATGTGTATAGATTTGCATATATTAGTATAGATTTGAACGTGAACTGAACTATAGAGAACATGTAATTAAATACTGGTAACCAAATGGACAGTAAATGTGTGAACAAGATTATGGAGGGGAGAGGAGAAGTAAATTTAGGAGGGAGGGTAAACGAAATACTAACAAATTGACTGATCATTTCCGAAACGTTTGGCAATCTGATATACTTTATACCAGTTAGAGAAATACTATGTAAGATAATAAGTAATAATAAGCAATAGTAATAAGTAATAACCAGTCTTAATAAGTAATAACCAGTAATAATAAGCAATAGTAATAAGTAATAACCAGTAATAATAAGTAATAACCAGTAATAATAAGCAATAGTAATAAGTAATAACCCGTCTTAATAAGTAATAAGTATAATAAGCAATAGTAATAAGTAATAACCAGTATTAATAAGTAATAACCAGTATTAATAAGCAATAGTAATAAGTAATAACCAGTCTTAATAAGTAATAAGTAATAATAAGCAATAGTAATAAGTAATAACCAGTCTTAATAAGTAATAAGTAATAATAAGCAATAGTAATAAGTAATAACCAGTATTAATAAGTAATAGTAATAAGTAATAACCAGTAATAATAAGCAATAGTAATAAGTAATAACCAGTATTAATAAGTAATAGTAATAAGTAATAACCAGTAATAATAAGTAATAAGTAATAATAAGTTAGACTAATAGTAAGTAATAAGAAAAAGCTACTACATTCTATAGTAACATCTTGCAAATTGATGATTTGTACCTCCGATGTGGTGAAGTTTTGTTTGTATCATGGTTGCTTATTATCTTGAATGAATAAATAAAACAACACAAATCATAAGTAACATAACAAGGACTAAATTAATTACCAAATATTTCTACTATTTGGGATGGGTTGGCCAGGAAATATGTATGGAAATGTACAGCCCATTTACTCTAGCCCTTTTTGAGATACAGGGCATAGGGTTCAATATAGCTGGACTAACTATACTAAATATACTACAGAGACACTAAAGAATAATAATATCCGTTTGTTGTAGTTAACAGTATAACCAACTTTGTAATTCGAGAACTTCTAGTGAATAGTGTGAGACAGTTTAGAAGTAAGAATCCAAGATTAATACGGTTTAAGGGGAGGTTGGTCGTTTTCCTGGTCCTCCTTCTCCCTCACGCATGGCCCTATTAGTTTTCAGATATTATGACGTTCGGCTTATTAATTTAGATATTTTAAGATCTTTCGCCCCCATTTCTTTGTCAATATGAAAACTTTTCGTGTCATTTATGTGTCGATTTTTTTCCTGGCGAGCAATAGCGAACCTGTAACTTAAGACGAACCGGCCTTCGGCTGGAACATTTTTCTATCGAAAAATTTACAAATTTATCTTGAAGGAGAGTCTTAGTGGTGTTTTATATTAAGCTAGATGGAGGTCTAGGGAGGAAACTAAAAACAAACAAAAAATAATAATAATAATAATAAAATTATTAAAAAAATATACAAATGAGCAAATATATACGCCCATCCCCCCTTAATTTAACTTTATTTAATTTAATTAATTTAATTTAATTAATTAAATAAGGGGAGGCTGCAGTCTTGACCCCCAAGTCAGCCCGTATAAGAGATAGTGTTTTTCTTCACTTATACCACCTTATTACAAATGGAAATACTAAGACTCGCTGAACAAATCAGCTCTCTATGTGCGCGCGTGCGCGAACGCAGAATTTCATTGAAATATTTGTAAAATCATCTTCTCACTCAAAAATTTTCAAATTTCCCGCAACTTTTGCATGGTGTACTCTACCTGCATCCCCTGCCAGAAAATGAACCAAAGTTACCATATTGCATAGTAGAAGGGGCTGAAAAACTATATAATATATATATATATTTTTTTAGCCAACATTTCAACCTAAACAATGTCGAATCATGACAAATATGAGATAATGCCATTATCTCTGCATTTTCCAGTAGTTATATAGTCCTATATGTAGTGTGTGGAAGGGGAATGAATTTGAGCCATAAACACAAAAGTAGTTGATCTCGTAAGTGCCAAAATATCATCTCCGGCAAACTAAAATCAAAGATTTTCACCACTGAAAATTAATTTTGGGGCAGAAAAACAGTTTGTCCTCCTAAGCTTCCGTTTTCTCTCATAGCGCGCACATAGAAGATCGAGAGTAATGGCTAACTAAACAAAATTTTCGTCAGGGGCAGACTTTTCAGAAGTTATGAGACAAGTTTCTGCCAAAATCCATGATTTTGGGGACCCCCCAAGGGGGCCCTAGGGATATCATATGGGCGTTTATGCCCTCATATGATCATTTCTATTGCTTACAGCAGCCCTCTAGACTACAGACACAATTTTTTTTTTTGGATGGCTGAAGGTTTTTTTTTTAAGTTTTTCGGGGGTCGAGGTCGAACCCGGGGGTTATGGATGCGATATGTTTTTTTGTTCCTTCCTATGCTATTCTCCTATGTTGAAAGGAGCATTATAGAACAAGAACACAATAATTATAAATTTTGATATCTGGGCTCAGGGAGCCTTCAGCCTCCCATAACAAAGTTCGTTTATTGTACAGCAAACCGTATAACCAACTCTGTAATACGGGTACTTCTAGTGTGTAGTGTGAGAGTGAGAGAGAGAGAGAGAGAGAGTTCAGAAGTAAGAGTGTAAGATTAAAACCGTGTAAAGTTTAGAGAAGGCGAGAACATGGGGAAGCGTGGAATTTACTGAGAAAAGGGTTGATGAGGGATTGAGGATATACCAACAAATATATATATATAAATAAAGGAGTAATTGATTGTTTTTTCTATGTGAGTTTCTATGTTAAAAGGATAGGGCTTACATTTTTGGTCGGTTTTGGGAATTAGTTATCGCATGTTTTTAGTTTCCTCGCTAGACCTCCATAAAAATTACAGGCTCGCTATCGCTCGCCAGGAATAAATTGACACATAAATGGCACGCAAGATCCTAATATTGACAAATAAAATAGGGTGAAAGATCTTAAAATCGCAAAACTAATAGGAAGAACGTCTAATAAACTCAAAACAAATGGGGCTAAACATGAGTAAGAAGGGGAACCTGAAAAATGGCCCAACACCCCTTAAAGCTTAGAGCATGAGAGGACGTGGGAAATCGTAGAAGTTACTAAAAAAAGGGTTGACGAAGGATTCAGGATGTTAACAAAGAGAGAGAGAGAGAGAAAGGGAGAGAGAGAGCGAGAGTTCAGAAGTAAGAATGTAAGATTAATACGATTTAAAGTTTAGAGAAGGAGAGGACATGGGAAAGCGTGGAAGTTACTCTCTCGCTCTCTCTCTCTCTGCATTAAGGGGGCGCACTTAACTTTTTTTCTCTTTCTCTCCCTCTCTCTTTGGCTTGTATCCATTCGGCCCCATTCAGCCTACTGTTTTAAGACGTTTACCCCCATCCAGGTGTTAGTATTTTCCTGGCGAGCGGTAGCGAGCCAGCATAAATATGTTTTTATTTTAACAGCAAGCTAAATTAGCACATTATTCCACAGAAAAATGTCTCTGGCGAAGCCGGATTTCTCCATACAATGCTGGCTCGCTATCACTCGCTAGGAAGAAATCGATACCTGGATGGGGATAAACGTCTTAAAACAGTTGGCTGAATGGGGAGGAATGGATTCAAGCCAGGGAAAGAGAGAAAAGGAGAGAAAGATAAAAATAAGCCGGCGACCCTCCTTAACTAAGCCAGGGTATGTTTCCCACCCTGACACAATTAATGGAAGGTGCTTTACAAACTTTTGGAAGGCCTGGAGTTGTCGCCTATGCCCCCCCCCCCCCCCCCCCCATACCCACACCCACACACGTACTTGCTGAATCAGCAAGGTTAATAAAACATATTGTGCCATATTTTGAGGAAAACTAACATTTTGTAATTATTAATGTGGTTGTCATGTAAAATATATTTTGTATTACAATATTGAACTCTAATACACGGCTCGCGGTCGCAAGAGAATAAATATTATTATTATTATTATTATTATTATTATTATTATTATTATTATATTTTAATAAATATTATTACCATTATTATTACACACACATATACCCACACATACACAAACAAATTAGTGGAAGCATTATGGTAGTTCTCTCTTTCTCTCTCTCTCTCTCTCTCTCTCTCTCTCTCTCTCTCTCTCTCTCTCTCTCTCTCTCTCTCTCTCTCTCTCTCTCTCTGTCTCTCTCTCTCTCCCCCCCCCCCCTTAATTAAGCCTAGGTATGTTTCCCACCCTGACACAATTAATGGCGGATGCTTTACAAACTTTTGGAAGGCCTGGAGTTGCTGCCTTAAAGTAATATGTCACCTCCCTTCCGCTCTTCCGTACATGTCAAGGGGAGATTTGTTATTTGTTATTTGTTATTTGTTATTTGTCTTGTTTGAATTATCAATTTCTATCGTTTCTTCCCATGACCTCCATAAAAAAAAAAAAAAAAAAAAAACACAACAACATACACTTCGAGATAAACATGTCAATTTTTAGTTAAGAAATATATCACGGCCAAAGGCCAGTTCCTCTTAAATTACAGGCTCGCTATCGCTCGCCAGGAAAACACCGACACATAAATGGCACGAAAAGTCTTAATATTAACAAAGACATGGGGTGAAAGGTCTTAGAATCGTCAAAGTAATTGCTCGAACGTCAACAAAATCTGAACATTAATGGGGTTAAACATGAGGAAGAAGGGCGACCAGAAAAACGACCGAGCTCAACTTCAAATCAAATTTCTCCACCCTTGCGTCTGTTTCTTTGGGGATCTATAGTAATTGAGTTAGTCTTCCCTATGTTAACCCTTTATGCACAGTCGGTCAAATAAGTGATGTCGCGCCATCAATAATTGGTATCAGCACTATGTAAGCTGTAATTCATCGTTTCGAGTGGGATATACAAACATGTTCCTATCTTTACACACTCTATTCAACATCTGACAGACATTAATACAGCACACAGTGAGCAATACGTAATGACAACGGAGATACGACTTATTTGGCCAACCGTACAATATAAAGCAGAAATAACTATGCGAAAAAATGGTGGTGAAAATGTAAGTTATATGATAATGTAATGGCTTAATTAAATATATTATACTGTATACATTAAATATATTATACTGTATACATTAAATATATTATACTGTATACAATCATATCATCACCAACCCACCAACAACACCCGGGAGAGCCATATAATTAATGACGTTGACTGTACACTTAGCCAAATAAGTCGTGTCACCGCTGTATTTACGTTTTACTCCATGTATGCTGTATTAATGTCTGTCAGATGTTGAATAGGGTGTGTAAATATAGGAACGTGTTTGTATCTCACTCGAAACAATGAAGTAATGCTTAGATATTGCTGATGCCAATTATTGCTCGAATTATATATACTTGATGCCGCGACATCACTTATTTGGCCAATTGTCCTTTTCCGATTCCCATGGGACCTTTGGGATAATGAATAAAATCGTCTACTGGTGGCCAAGATGAAAGACAAAATGCGTTATTGTATAAAGGGTTACCCCCCCACTATGCCTCTCTCACACTAACACTTACACTCTCACTCTCACTTTCTCCTAAACACACACACACACACCCACACTTATAAATACACACACACACTCTCTCTCTTTCACACACACATACACACATACTCTCTTACACACTTTCTCTCTTGTCGAAAACGTTGCAACCCTCCTATCCTATGCATGATTCGCTATCCCGGTTCCGAACCCCGCCATCCATATTGTAACCTTCCATTAGGACCTGTCGTGTTGGCCAGGGAGTCAACATGGCTCCGTAAAGGTCAAGTTTGTTATTATGTGTGTACAGTCCATAGACTGGTACAGTCAGTATATCCAACAAACCGTATATCCAATAAACAAAATATAACTCGAATAAACCTTCGCTGAATTCACAATTAGAATAACGATCATATGACATACTCTTACCTTGGAAATATAAAAGCTGCTATAGCTTTCCAAATCACACACTCGGGGCCACACATGTTGCGCTGTAGAAGAAACAGGATTAAAAAAATAAATAAATAAAAAAAAAAAAAACACACACACACACACACACACACACACACACACACACACAACGAAAATATATAACAGGAGAATAATAGTGCAAAAACAAAAATATATAATACACATACTTACATGTTTACAACCTTACGATAACAACGATTGATATTTTTAACTGTCCACGCATAATATAATTATTTATTACCTTTGTTCCACATTACGCTATCCTTATTTAACCCTTGCTGTACCGCCGACGTCAGTTATTTTTTATTATAGCTATATCTACATGATTTGTTGCAATATAAGAAGGATCTGTGGTAGTTAAATCGGTTGATTGAGAAAGTTCCAAGCCATATCATTGCTAGACATCCTTCCTGAACTGAATAAAATCGATTGGTGGTAGCCAGATTATAATACAAAGGACGTCTCCGGTACAGAAGGGGTTATAACCACTCCACATTGGCACCTCTTTTGTTACCTAGGGAGCCGGTGAGGATATACGGTACTATCAAGGTGGGGTGGGGGGGGGGGGGTTTATGGCCCCCCTTCTCCCTAAACTAATGGGGCAAACGTCTTGAAATATCAGAACTAATGGCGGTAAACACGAGGGAAAAGGCGGCCAGAAACACGTACCATACCCCCTCAAGCAAATGAAACATATACTTTGACACAGTTTATATATCAGAACAAAAAATATATATATGTATAATTATGTCTTTATGAATACCGTAATACGAGGTGTGAGGGGAGAATAATATTGCATATAAATGAATTATTATGTTCCTTCCAACAACCAACCATACTCCTAAAATCGATTAATGAAATTTACAAACACATGTGGCAGTCCGTGGACTCGAACCCAGGATGTTCACACCGAAAATCAACACCTTATTGCAGGTTGTGTTTGCATGTGTTATTTATTCTTGTTGTTGATGATACTGTTGACGTGTATATATTACTATTGTTTGTTGTTATACTGCAGGTTGTTCTTGCGTTTCTCTGCTTCTTTTCTTGTTGATGATACTGTTGATGATTTTCGATTGAATATTGACTTGTTGTTAATTACTTTTTTTTCTGGACCCCCTTTTCTCTCAGGCTTAACCCCATTAGCTTTGAAATTTGAAGATGCTCGGCCCATTAGTGTGGCTATTTTAAGACCTCTCCCCATTTCTTTGTCAAGATAAATTTGTCAAGAGAAATATCTTTATCAAAAGAAGTGTGTAAGTTAAGCTATGAATTATTTGTATAATATAAAGCTCATGGATTGACTTTTTGATATATTGTTGCTTTCAAAAATTAGTATACATAGTTTTGTAGTGGCTGTATAAAAATATTATCCATAATTAATTTCCAGAGATATACTTCCATGTTTAAAAATAGGTGAAGAACACGAACATATATGAGTGAGCTAGAGACTATGTCATCCGAGTGTACAAATGAGAGAGCATTAATAACAAATATGACACACCATTTGTTTGTGTTTCTATGTATGTGTATGTCTATATATATTTGCTTGTGTATGCATATAAATAAGAGATAAGGACTAGTAATCTGATGGAGTGCACCCCACGTCTGCCTCACTCCTGAATGAACCAATTAGAGTTCTGGTCCCGGCTAGTCCTGGGATGTGATTGGCTACGTCGGGCGGGTGAGCTGGTTTAAGTGAATTAAAGAAAAACATATATAGAGGGATATTCCATAGCTTCAATATTGTATCCATTATTATAGACTTATGATCTAGATTACAGAGCTATGATATGTACGGTATGTGACAATGTTCTAGGGATTTTTGTTTTCAAGTTAGTTATGATTGAGGTGCAGGTTACCCAACATATTCTGTTCCTCAGTATTCCAGTAAATTCGTATTTTTTGAAGCACTGCACCCCCCTCTCCATGGGGGTCCCTCACTCCCCCATCTCCTCCCCCCTCAATCACTCCACCCACCTCTCCGACCCCGGTCCATAACTCCACCCCCTCCCTCGTCCCCCCTTCTACCCTCCATGAGGTGGAGTGAGGGGGGGGGGGGGTTAGGGAGGGGGGTGCGGTGCTGCCAAAATTACGAATTTACCGGGATATTGAGGAATCAAATATGTGCGGGAGCCTGTACATCAAATAATTGCCTAATGAATATTTTAATAATACTAAGACTTGTTTAATGTACTGTAATGTGCGGTAATATACAGGACTTGTATACTGATTGTTGCTTCATATAATTCCACCGTCAATAGGAAGCTAAATACACTCACATTACATAGAAATATATAGGTATATAGACACATAGATAGATAGATAGATAGATAGATAGAGAGAGAGAGAGGGGGGGGGGGCATATATATAATGGCTTGCATCCAACTAGAACACCTGTATAGTTTTCATTTCAATATTCATGAATATGTATATGAGTGTGTGTACGTTTGTGTTTACGTCTGTATGCATGTGTGTGTGTGTGTGTGTGTGTGTGTATGAATAGGAGTGTGTGTGTAATTGTATACATTTTTAGATAGAAAAATGTGTCGACCGAAGGCCAGTTTCTCTTAAATTACATTGGTTTTAAGATATTAAGACGTTCGGCCCATTAGTTTGGCTTTTTATAGACCTTTTGTCCCATTTTGTTGTCAATATTAGGAATTCTCGTGTCATTTAGATGTTAATTTTTTCCTAGCGAGCGATAGCGAGCCTGTAATTCAAGATGAAGCCGGCCGGGACTTTTTCTATCGAAAAATGTACAAATTTATCTTGAAGGAGGGTCTTGGGCGGGTGTTTTTTAAGCTTGATGGATGTCTAGGGAGGAAAATAAACAAATCATAGAAGAATACATTAATGAGCAAATAAATACGCCCATCCCCCCTTAACCCGGTCTGTACCGGCGACATCGTTTTCATTTTGTTGTAGCTATATTTAGACGATTTTATGCAGCATAAGAAGTAGCTGTGGTAGTACAAAGAGTTAAGCGAGATAGTTCGAAGCCTGTTAATTAATCTTGGAAGCCCTTTTTCAACTGAATAAAGTAGCTTAATAGTAGCCTGAATTAAGTTAAAAGGACGGTACCGGTAATGAACGGGTTAAGCCAGGTACCGCTTTACGATGCTATGTTTATATAGTGTCATACCTATCAAATGGAACGGAAGTGAACGAGGGATAAATATATATGCATTTCATCATGAATTGTGCTTTATATTATGTTTAGCTTAAGTCTGTGCAGCGAAATATTTAAAACACATATTTCCATTTAGGCAAGTTAATTTTCTCTTTGCGACATTACAGTTTCTTTTTGGTAAGGTCATTATTATTTAGCATCCATATATATATTACTGACACCAGGTGATTATTATTTAGCATCCATATATATTACTGACACCAGGTGATTATTATTTAGCATCCATATATATTACTGATACCAGGTGATTATTATTTAGCATCCATATATATTACTGATACCAGGTGATTATTATTTAGCATCCATATATATTACTGATACCAGGTGATTATTATTTAGCATCCATATATATTACTGATACCAGGTGATTATTATTTAGCATCCATATATATTACTGATACCAGGTGATTATTATTTAGCATCCATATATATTACTGATACCAGGTGATTATTATTTAGCATCCATATATATTACTGATACCTGGTGATTATTATTTAGCATCCATATATATTACTGATACCAGGTGATTATTTAACTCGATGGAGGGGAGCATTATATTTCAGTATACAATAATCATTTGTTAATATATGGTGTGTTAATTATAGCAGTGGAAGCATTGGGAAAGAGAGAGAGATTTACATAGATGTAAATACATTGGCCACACAACCTTACGATCTAAACGAGGTGGTCAGGACTTAATTCTAGTAGATATGTCATATCCGATAGAAAAGGAAAGTTGAAGGAAAGGATAGAACAGAAGAAGGCTATCTCCCAACCTCCGTTCACTCCGGCAATTGCCGTGCATGAAGAAGTTGGAAGTGATTAACCTTGCTGGGCTTCGAAATCCCCAAAAGGAATTTTACAGGAAAAATTGGACAAAAAAAAGGAAAATTCATGCAACCCTTTGCCTTGGTAGCATGTACATTTTAGGGTTAATTGGAATCATCCAACCCATCACCCTTAGTAGTATGTACATTTGTAATGATGATTTTTACAATTATTATTCTATATTTGTTTATTTTTTTGTTTTCTTACACTCTCTTCAGCTGAATAAATAATAACTGTGATAATTACTGCCTACTCCATACCAATTTTTCTGTGGTATGAGTCTAGATTTTTCTTAAATGTATCTATAGAGGAGCTGTCTATTACTTTATTTGGGAGTTTGTTCCACTCATCAATTACACCGAGAGTGAAGAAATGTTTTGTTGTATCTAGATTCGCTCTCCTACCTAATCATTTTAAATTGTTTCCTCTTGTAGATGTGTCTTCAACTTTTTTGAATAACTTATCTAGGTTAATGTTACTGAATCCTTTTAGAATTTTAAAACACTCTATCAATTGGCCTCTCATCCTTCGTTTTTTAAGTGAAAAAAGATCAAGTTCTCTCTGTCTTTCATCATATGATGTATTTCTCAACGAAGGGATTAGTTTAGTGGCTCACCTTTGCACAGATTCCAATTTTTTAATATCCTTTATGAGGTGGGGTGACCAAAACTGCACAACGTACTCGAGGTGCGGTCTCACCATACTTTTGTATAAGGGCAAAACTATGTCTTTGCTGTGATAGTGAAAGTTTCTTCTGATGAAACCTAGTGCCCTGTTTGCTTTGCTTGCAGCCGCTGTGCATTGATTGGAAGATTTTAAGTTTTCGTTTATCAGCACTCTCAAGTCTTTTATTTGTGTTACATTTTGTATCTTCTCTTCATTCATGTAGTATTCATATTTATTGTATTTGGAACCTACTGTATTTGCAATATCTGACATGTGTTTACATTAAACGGCATTTTCCACTTCTCCGACCATTCTGTGACTTTATTTAAATCAGCTTGAAGGTTTATTCTATCACTCTCTGAAATAATTGCATTATCTATCTTTGTGTCATCCGCGAATTTGTAAATTACATTATTTATGCCATTATCTATATCATTGATAAATGTTATGAATAACACTGGTCCCAATACCGAGCCTTGGGGGACTCCACTAGTTACTGAGCTCCATGCTGATTCCACACCGTTGATAACTACTCTTTGCTTTCTTTCACTTAGCCAGTTTTTAATCCAATCATACGTTTTGCCCTGAATTCATGTGTCTCTTATTTATTATTATAATTTATCATGCGGGACCTTGTCGAAGGCCTTTTGAAAGTCTAGATAGACTATGTCGAGGCTTTTGGTGAAGTAATTTAGTTTGTATAGGCTGTCATAAAATTCGATTAAATTAGTTAGGCATGATCTCTTTGCTCTGAATCTGTGTTGACTATTGTTAATAAGGTTATTGTTCTCAAGGAATAATACGATTTTATCCCTTATGATTGATTCACATATTCTTCCAAATACGGAAGTTAAGCTAATCGGCCTATAGTTATTTTTATTTTTATTTATTTTTTCTATGTGATTGAGGGAGGCAAAAGGCATAACTGCCTATAGCGAGTGCCTCCCCCATAGTTGAAAGAGTGATAGGGCCAAAATCAAGGGACGTTCGAGCCAAAATGCCTGGACACACAGAGTTTGAAGCAATTTAAGTCATAGGAAGAGGGAAAGACTGATTCTGGGAGAGAGTTCCAGAGCTCAGCTGTTGAGTAGAAGAAAGTTTGAGAGTAACGTTTCACTCTTGGGTTGGAGAGTTGCACAGAGTAGGGGTGGGATTGAGTTGCAAGACGGATACCACATGCCCTACGTAAAGGAGGTGGTATTTTTTTTTTTTTTTTTTGTCTATGTGATTGAGGGAGGCAAAATGCATAACTGCCTATAGCGAGTGCCTCCCCCATAGTTGAAAGAGTGACAGGGCCAAAATCAAAGGACGTTCGAGCCAAAATGCCTGGACACACGGAGTTTGAAGCAATTTAAGTCATAGGAAGAGGGAAAGACTGATTCTGGGAGAGAGTTCCAGAGCTCAGATGTTGAGTAGAAGAAAGTTTGTGAGTAACATTTCACTCTTGGGTTGGAGAGTTGCACAGAGTAGGGGTGGGATTGAGTTGCAAGACGGGTACCACGTGCCCTACGTAAAGGAGGTGGTATACACTGGGATAGCTCTGAGGAACACTGATTATTATAGTAGCGATAGAATAGCGAGAGAGATGCAACATTGCGGCGGAGAGAGAGAGATTGCAGAGAGTTGGTGAGTGGATGGGAGTTAATGATACGAAAGGCCTTCCTTTCAACTGTGTCTAGGAGAGCGGTGTGAGAGGAACCTCCCCACACATGTGAACAATACTCAATACAAGGGCGCACTATGCCCCTGTACAGAGCAAGAAGCTGTGCAGGGGAAAAGAACCCCCTAAGGCGGTTGAGCACACCCAGCTTCTGGGAGGCTGCCTTAGCAAGACTGGTAATATGGTAGTGTTTTGTCACCAGTTTTAAATATCGGTGTAATATTGGCGATCTTCACGTTGGTGGGTACATGTCCTTGTTTGAGTGACATATTTAGTGTTATGGTTAGTGCCCCTGTAACTTCTTCTTTGACTAATATAAGAATTTTAGGGATAAACATGTCCGGCCCAGGTGATTTGTTGACATGCACTGAGTCGATCTTTTTAATTATTTCAGACTGGGTAATAATAAAATCTTGAAGAACATAGTTAAATGTTTGATTATTTTCTGTGGCACGTTTCGGTTACTGGCAGTATTAAATACAGAAGAAAAGTGTTGATTACGAGTAGCAGCTATGTCCCTGCTGTCTGATTCTAATTCACCTCGATTATTTAGTATCGGGCCAATGCCACTTTTAATTTGTTTATTGCTATTTATATATCATATAATTGTTTTGGATTAGATTTGCTTGCATGTGCGATTTTAATTTCGTAATTCCCCTTTGCAGAGTTAAAATGATGTGTAAAAAGTCGCCCATAAACGGCGGTCCACTATGTTATTGTAATTTGGGAGCTTATTTCGTCTGTTGATTGACTTTGTCCTTAATTGGGGATCCTATGAATTAGCACAGATGATGATGACTTACCGTACATCATAATACGTGACGGGCCGACGTGGGGGGGCAGAGCCGCAGAGACCCCCTCAACATATTTTGTGTCCCACAGTAACTTTTAATGGGATGGATGTAGTTACCAGGTGTAGGTCGTCATGTTTACATAGGGCGATCGCCGCGGTTAACTTCGCGTCTAGTTTGACGGCAAATTTTTTCGGCATATTTCATTTGATTCACTTCCTTTTATATTTAGGCTATAATCTAGCTTTGCTGCGACAATAACCCTAACCTAGTCTTTCTTAAAGATTCTTCTAATCTTCCAGTAGCCTATAGCCTAATTTAGGTCATTTTTAAAGGCACAATTAAATGGTTGGTATTTTAAACGACACTACTGCAGCATTATGAGAAACAATTTATTAGAGATAATAGGCAACAATAGATTCGCCATATTCTTCTCCATAGGCTATAGTCCGCATGGAGGATTTTCGTTATCGACAAATTGAAAAATTCCCACTTCACAATCAAAATAGACAAATGCACAAAAAATTGGGGTGTGGGGGTGGCAGCCCCACCCATAATAGCCTACTATAATAGGTTAGGTAAGGTTGTTAGGTTAGGCTAGGCTAATGTCCTTTCAAAGGGGTATAGGCCTAGTAAACACTAGGATAGCCTATACCTGGTCAAGGGTAAGTCCTGCTGTAGTCAACTTGAATGCTACCTTAAATTGTAATATTAGACTAGGCCTAGCCTATAGATAAAATAGCCTAGCCTACTTATTTATTGTAGCCTATAATATAGGCCTAGCCGGGTAGAATGTAGAGTTCGGGCGTACCGCCACCATTGTTTACACTGCCCAGAGCGGCGACGGAAGCTTGCCATCATGTTCCCGTCCATTTTGAATGCCGTTGGATATGATAATATGTTGAGGGGGGCAAACACCCCCCATGACATATTGTCATCATATAATTTGCCAGCAGGGGGCAAATAGGCCTAACCAAAAAAAATCGTCGTCAAAAACTCAAAATAAACGCGAACTTACAGTAACTGCGGCGATCGACCATGTAAACATGACGGCGGCGGCGGCGGTGGACGCTTGCGTTCATGTTCCCATCTATTTTGACTGCCATTGGATACAATAATATGTTGAGGGGAGGGCTTTGCGTCAATTGTTATAGTTGTTTGCCCCCTACTGGCAATATATATGATGATGACAACACGTCATGAGGGCAAAGCCCCCCCTCAACATATTATTGTATCCAATGGCATTCAAAATAGACGGGAACATTATCGCAAGTGTCCGACGCCGACACCGCCGCCGTCATATTTACATCTGTCGATCACCGTGGTTAAAGGCTGGTTTACACATAGCCGAGTCGGTGCGCGAGTCCAACACGAGTCACACTCGTCGATTATCGCCGTCGCTGGAGGCTGAGTCGGCCGCGAGTAGCAATTGCTCCCGAGCCAAGGAGAGTGTAACACGAGTTAACTCGAGTCAATACGAGTCAACACGTGTTCATGCAAGAGTCTGTACGAGTAACTGAGAGTCAAAACGAGTGTAACACGAACCCAACACGAGTGTCAAAAATTTGAAAAATAATGGCCACATTCCAGGGCACGTAAACAAAGAGTATGGACGAGTCTAACACGAGTCAACGCGATTGTTACACGGATCAACAAGATTGTTATACGGATCAACACGAAGGACAACGCGTTGACTCTCGTTGGATCTCTGTTGCACACGTGTTGACTCGTGTTACATCCGTGTACACTCGTGTAAACTCTAGTTGATTCATCCTACATTTTTGAAATAACGGTATTTCAAATGACACTTGCTTTTTCGTGTTACACTCGTGTTTTTTTCTCAGTGGATCGTGTTTACTCTTGTTTACTCGTGTTTTCACTCGTGTTTGAATCGTGTAAACTCTGGCATCATGGGGGCACCAAATTTTGGCACTCACATTCGTGCATTCTACTCTTGTTGATACGTGTTGCATGTGTGTTACATACGTGTTGTTGCGTGTAGACACGTGTTGCTTCGTCAACGTCGAAATGATGACGAAAAGCGACGAATCACCAAAGAGTGTTACACGGGTTTACACGAGTCAACACGAGTTAACACGAATAACGAAGTTATTCAGAGTCAAACACGAGTTAACACGTATGTACACGAGTCTACACGTATTTAGGCCTCACTCGTGGGTACTCGCCACGGGACCCAAAAATGTCATGCATGCATGACATTTTTGAACCCCGTGGTGAGTACCCACGAGTGTGTCGAGTAAACAAAGAGCATACACGAGCGTAGCACGAGTCTATATGAGTGTTGAGGAGTATCGACGAGTCATTGCTGAATAGCAAAATTTCATCACTCGTGTTGGACTCGCGCACCGACTCGGCTATGTGTGAACCAGCCTTTAGTTCGCGTCTATTTTGAAGGCGTTTTTTTCGGTTATTTGCCTCCTGCTGGCAATATATATGATGATGACAATATGTCATGGGGGAAGGGGGTGACCCCCCTCAACCTATTATTGTATCCAAAAGCAGTCAAATAGACGGGAACATGATGGCCAGCGTCCGCCGCCGCTCCACATAGTGTAAACAAGGCTGGCGGTACACCCGAACTCTACATTCTACCCCACTAATTTTCCAACTAGCATAACCGATGATTATCAATGATCAATCCCAGTCAGAAACGTCCATGCTTCCCTCCCATAAGTCAATGTCGGGATTACCACACTGTCATGCAAGGACTTCTTTACTTCCATGCTGACCACCCTATTTCTTCTTACTGCTTTCAGAGTTCCTACAACGCTCTTCCCCTGTTACACTTTCTCCCACACTTCTTCATCCATAGGCCTACTCACATCTTTACTCAACACACTGCCCAAATACTTAAATGAGCTGACATTCTTCATAGCTGTTCAACCTCACTTCACACTCTATGGTTGCACCCCTTTCAAAGACCATAATATTGCTCTTCCTAGCATTTACCTCCAGATTCCGCTTTTCACACACTGTTCCAAACATATTTACCTGACCCTGCAACTCCCATTCACTATCGCTCATCAGAACTGTGTTGTCAGCAACAGTAGTACTGGTACTGTACTGTTGAGGCAACTTCCACTCATTTCCTTCCCTTATCAGCGGTACACCAACATCCGCTGCTCTTCCTTGTATTTGTTTCATGACTCCATCCATATACTGTACCGGTATATATTGAACAACCATGAGGACATCACACACACCTTTGCTTTAACCCAACATTCAGATTAAAGAACTCGCTCTGTTAATTATCCACACATACTGACACCTTTGCACCCTCATACATGCTCTTCATTGCTTTCAGCAACTTGCCATCTACTCCGTATATTCTCAGTACCGGTACTTTCCACATACCTTCTCTATCAATTCTGTCATAGGCCTTCTCCAACTCCATAAATGCAGCATACAACTTTTGTCGCTTCTCCAGATATTTCTCCACAACACATTTCCGGGCAAAAATCTGAGCTACACATCCTCTTCCCTTCCTAAGATGACTACAGTATGCTAACCGTTTCCCCAGCAATACTGACTGAAAATGCCCAAATATATTGCATGTCCTCTTCAGATTTATCTAAAATATGTAAAATTACACCAAATACCACTACAGTAGCACTGAAATCAATAAACTCACTAACAGGATAAATAAATGGAAGAAATACTCCAACAGATTAATATGTTAACCCTTTATCCAGCAATACTGACTGAAAACGCCTAAATAGATTGCATGTGCTCTTCAGATTTATACATACATACGTACATAACATTTTAAGACTGAGTGCTCCACACAGATGTGCAGTTTCAGTCTCTTTTCCTAATGGCGGTGTTCCAGGCAACCCTGTTAAGGGATGCTTTACTTGTCAAGTTTTTGGATTTGAGATCGGCACGTATAGTCCGATCCCAGGTCTTACTCGGTCCACCCCTTGGTGCAGCTCCCTCCACAATCGCAGACCTGCATCTTTTCACCCAATTTTGTTCATCCATTCTCTCCACATGTCCATACCATCCCAGTTTACTTGTACGCATCTCCTCGCTAATACTCTTTATACCTAAACGTCTCTTCAGCTCATCATTTGTTATTCTGTTGACATCCTTTATCTGAAATATGTAAAATTACACCAATTACCAACTACATTACCAAAAAAATGAATAAAGAAAATGTAAGAAATAGCTCTAAAGATGAATTTATCTATCGATCTATTGACGGACGCCTTGATCCCCGAAGGATTGGCCACGAACGAAACACCCCTATGCACCTCTGTCCCCAGTCAGTCGATGCCCCTCCTCCTCCCATCCAGCAACGCTTTCACGCATATACTTCTTAACTCCATCCTTCCACCACTCTCTCGGTTTATTTCTCCCTCTGTCCTACCACCTCACTCATACATGCTCTTAGTCATTCTCTCGCTTCCCATACGTTCCAGATGGCCGAACCATCTCAAGGTGTTCTTTTTCGCACTTTCCAGTACTTTCACACCACACCTCTCTCATAATTCCTCATTCGTCTGTCTATCCCTCCATGTAACTCTGCACACACTTCTCAAGTAACTCATTTCTATCCCTTTCACTCTTGGTTTGAATCTCTCCAACAACGTCCATGCTTCACTTCCGTAAGTTAGTGTCGGGATTACCACACAGTCATGCAATGACTTCTTCAGTTCCATGCTGACCACCCTATTTCATGTTACTGCTTTCAGCATTCCTACAACCCTCTTCCCCTGTTGCACCCTCTCCCACACTTCTTCATCCATACTCCCATCTTTACTCTGTACACTGCCAAGATACTTTAATGAGCTGACAATCTCCATAGCCTGACCGTTCAACTTCACCTCACACTCTATGGCTTCACCCCTTTCAAAGACCATAACCTTGCTCTTCCCCGTATTTACCTTCAGATTCCATTTTTCGCACACTGTCCCAAACATATTTACCAGACCCTGCAACTCCCATTCATATTGTCAGAAAACAGCAGTACACAAACATCCACTGCTCTTCCTTGTATTTCTTTTATGACTCCATCCATATACTGTATATATAGAACAACCATCGGGACATCACACACCCTCGCTTTACCAAACATTCATATCAAAGAACTCCCTCTGTTCATTCTTCACATGTACTGATACCTTTGCACTCTCATACATACTCTTCACTGCTTTCAGCAACTTGCCATCTACTCCATATATTCTCAGTACTTTCCACATACCTTCTCTATCAACTCTGTCATTCCACTCGTTGCCTTCCCTTATTAGTGGTACACTAACATCCACTGCTCATCCTTGCATTTCTTTTATGACTCCATCCATATACAGTACAGTATATATTGAACAACCACGGGGACATCACACACCCTTTCTTTAACCCAAAATTCAGATCAAAGAACTCGCTCTGTTCATTCTCAACACATACTGACACCTTTGCACCCTAATACATGCTTTTCACTGCTTTCAGCAACTTGCTATCTGCTCCGTATATTCCAAGTACTTTCTACATACCGGTACCTTCTCTATCAACTCTGTCATAGGCCTTCTCCAAGTTCATGAAGGCAGCATACAACTTTTGTCCCTTCTCAAGATTTTCTCCACAACATATTTCAGGGCAAAGATCTGAGCTACACATCCTCTTCCCTTCCTAAGATGAATACTGTATGTTAACCGTTTCCCCAGCAATACTGACTGAAAATGCCCAAATATATTGCATGTGCTCTTCTGATTTATCTAAAATATGTAAAATTATACCAAATACCAACTACATTAGCACAAAACTCAATCAATCACAGAAACAGGATAAAAACATATAATAAATACCCCAAAAGATGAATACGTTAACCCTTTCCCCAGCAATACTTACTGAACATGCACAAATAAATTGCATGTGCTCTTCAGATTTAGCTGAAATATGTAAAAATACACCAAATACTAACTACATTAGCACAAAAATCAATCAAGCACTTTAACAGGATAAATAAAATGGAAGAAATAGCCCAAAAATGAATTTATCTATAGCCTACTGGTATATATTGCCTGACACCTTGATCCCCGAAGGGGTGACCATGAACGAAACGCCTGCGTATTTCAAGCTCGCTTGAATTATCACTCGATCGTCTTTTAGACCTTTTTGGCCCGGGGTAATTACCACACCATCGCGTCATAAGGAGTTTGAGGGGGTTAAATTGCTAGATACATAGAGGAAGAGGAATGCCAAGTAAAGCTAAACAAAAATATATAAGATTTTTTAACATGAGGTTGCTTATAATAATTTGTACCTCTGCAGTTTCTCCATGGCTAACGAAAAAGGTCACATTCCTAAGATGCCCCAGCCTAAAAGGCCAAGCTTCTGTACAGAAAAAATGCCACACCATTACCCTTATGGTGACCCTATAAATTAATCAAAACAACCACACTTCTTAACCCAATTCCCGCGGGGCCCCTCATATGACGGAGACGATTTTCCGGCTATTTTGTAGCCTGTGAGCCAGGCCAGCTTTTGCAAGCAGCACGGATGGACGTCAGCCGGAGCCTACAGGCCCCGCCATGACACTGAGGTTTGTGTGAGAGAGAGCTCACTTATATGCAGCGTCACACATAGCGAAAACAGAAAATAATTGGTAATTTTTAGCGATTTTGCCTATCGGATTTGGTAATTTTTAGCAATTTTGCCCTTCGTTGGCAAGATCCTTACAAGAAAACCAGACGTCGTACAGGGATGATTCAGGAGTAATTTGAAAGCTATTACCGTACTTTCACGAATACATAATTGTATTACGCTCTGGCTTTTGCTTATGCATGAAAATGAGCAGGGAATGAAGGCAATTTCGGGCAATTATGCGTACTCGTACAAGAGTCCTTGGAGCGGCTTCTGTCGCGCCGAGAATTTCCACACCTCTCACACCACACAGTTTTCCTACACCGAGAAATTACTCTCCGGCTGTCATTTCTCGAAGACTTCTTCTAGCCGGAGACATTGAGAGCAACCCAGGACCCACCTACACATACATATGTCCAACTTGCTCAAAACCCATCACTTCGAGTCGCCACACTAAGGGTTCAGTTCTCTGCAATTCATGCAGGAACTGGACCCACTTCACCTGCACAACACTTGCCTCCAAGAAACACTACACGAACACCTGGACCTGTTCCTCATGCCCCTCCCTCTCCCAGTCAAATCGCTCGCCTAAAACCCGTCCACCTCTCCTCCCCAACCCTCCTAACCTTCCTATATCATCCACTCCCCCCCCTAAAACCCGTCCACCTCTCCTCCCTAACCCACCTAACCTTCCCATACCATCTACATCCTCAACTCAACACACCACACCCCATCCTAATCCATTCCAACCCCCATCTCCTGCTGCCCATTCCCCGCCCCCACCTCACCCATCCCAACCCCCAGCCCCTCCCTCACCCACACCCCCACCTCCTCCCTCACCCCCACCCCATCATCGTGCAGCAGCACCCAACATACATCGTGCACATAACATTAACATTCTCCAATTGAACATAGATGGCATCAACACAAAGAAACACAAACTCTCACACTTCATCAAACAACACAACATACACATTGCCATCTTACAAGAAACAAAACTCTGCACAACACAAAAAACACCCACATTTCATGATTTCACCACCATCAGACAAGACCGGGCTGTCGGCGGAGGCGATGGACTCATCACCCTGGTACACAAAGAAATATCATACATAGTTACCAATGTACAAACCAAATCCCTCCTCCCCCCAAATGATAACACAACAGAAATACAATCAATTAAAATACGCACTGGCAACAACTCCAACATAACCATCATAAACACATACATCCCCTACATTACCAAATGAATACAGACCACACTTACAACACATCACAAACACCCCACACATCATCCTGGGTGGTGACTTCAACGCCAAGACGTCGGCCTGGTTTGTCGACAACCCTGACACAGACAGAGGGCTGGTACTACAAAACCAAACTGAAAACCTCATCATCCTTAACGACATCCATCAACATACCCATATTCCTCACCAAGCCCTCTATAACCCATTATCTCCAGACATAACCTTTTGCTCCCCAGAACTCGCCCCCACAACATCCTGGAGGGTGATCAGAACCTTAGGCTCTGACCACCTCCCGATCATTATCACCACCAAAACCAGACTCACCCCAGCTAGCCACAAACACACATACACCAATTATAAAAGAGCTAACTGGGAAGCATTCACAAATGAGAAAGAACAACACTTCACAACTCTAAACAGTACACCCATCACTAACATCAACAATGCTGTACACATACTCAATAAAACTATCCAAAATGCTGACAAGAAACACATTCCAAGAGGTAACAGAAAAAGACACAACCCCAACTTCACACCAGAAATTCAAAACCTCATCAGACAACGCGACATACTGAAACACTCCCCAGCACCCCACACACAAGACATCACACAACAAATTCAAGCACTCAAACACCCAAACTAACAACAAAATACAAGAACAACAAAAACTAAATTGGAATAACTTCCTACAAACACTTGATCACAAAACAAACCCCCCAAAACTACAAAACACTAAACATCATCACACTTTCCAACAGCAACACAACACAATCACATACTGCAATCACAACAACAGACTCTACTCCTTCATGTAAACAACAAGCAAACACTCTCATCAATCACTTCTCACATGTCAGCCACCTAAAACCTCACAAAGACGACCGACATGTCATCCGACGTAAGAGACAATTCCCCACAGACCCTGACTATACACCCTTCACCAATCACCAGACAAAGCTTATCATCAACAATCTCAAGCACTCAACCGCTTGTGGCCTAGACAACATAAGCAACATACACCTCAGACACCTGGGACCACAAGGCATACAAGCACTCACTAACATATCAAACTACAGTTATTCACACAACACAATACCAGACATTTGGAAGCATGGTCTCATCACCACATTCCCCAAACCCAACAAAGACCCTACGCTACCCTCCTCGCACCGCCCCATCACACTCCTTTGCTCTCCCTCCAAAGTCATGGAATGCCTAGTATTACAACTAATTACACCCGACCTACCCCTAGCTCCAACACAACATGGCTTTAGGCCACTGCACTCCACAAACACTCTTCTCACAGACCTTACACAAAGAGCTTTTGATGGCATCAACTCAGCTAGACCACCACACAGATCACTATTAGCCACACTCGACATTAGTAAAGCCTTCGATGCCATCCCCCGCCACAACCTAACAAACAAAATTTACAACACAAACATGCACAACAACACAAAAAGGTGACAACTTCCTAGTAGGCAGATGTGCACACGTATCTTTTGCCGGTCAGTCATCTAAAATCAGAAACTTTCCAAACGGAGTCCCACAAGGATCCGTCCTATCGCCTGCACTCTTCAATCTGTACATGCACAATATAACTACACCCAATATGCCCCAAATAAACTTAGCCTCCTATGCAGATGACATCACACTCACATGCACACACCATGACCCAAAAAGAACGACAGATCTCCTTCAACCCTATCTCAACACACTACATGGCTGGTGCACTACAAACAGACTTAATCTAGCCTCAGCCCAATCCACCGCAACCCTGCTCACAAGCTGGACAGGAGAACACGAATACATCCCTCAACTCACCATAAACAACACACCCCTAACACATACACACACACCCAATATCCTAGGAGTAACATATGATACTCATATGACATTCAAAACACAGCACAGAAAACCAAACATTCAATTTTCTACGACAGAATCTCACTGACTCCCATATATTTTTAATGATGTAAAATTCCACTTCCCTAGTATTGACATTCTCGGTAACAACTACTAACTTGAGCTGGACACATTATGTTAGAGGCATTCGAGAATGCTCTAAAAAACTGGACTCCTGTACAGAGTTCGAGAATTCTTCACTGACGAGCAGGCTGATATATAAGTCATGTGCATTCTCAGATGGATTGTTCACCTCTGAAGTGGATTAGTTGCATTGAGGCAGTTGGACAAAATTCAAAAATTAGATTACATCAACACCCTGCAATCACACAGAACCTTCCTACATTCCTACAAGAAACGTTGCATCCTTGCATTATTCGACAGATATTGCACAGCAATGTTCCGAGGAACTTGCTTCAATTGTGCCGCCTCCCCACATCTTTCCCCAGACTAGGGCAAGAGAGCGCCCATGAATTTACACTTTCCCTCCACAATGCAGAACTTCTGCTTATCATAATTAATTTTCCCAGAGCTACTACTCTTGGAATTCACTTCCCTCGAATTGCTCCAAACTTACAATCTACACAAATCCAGTTGTTACAAACCATGAATGGAGGATGCCTTTCACATGGACCTTTTGTTTTATGCCTTCCTCCGTTCATTGTCTCTTAAAAAAAAAACATATGATACTCATATGACATTCAAACAGCACATCACAAACATTAAAAAGAAACTGACACCCAGACTTATCGCCCTCAGGTCACTTGCTCACACAAAATTTGGACACAACAAAGAAACTACCACACGGTATATAAACAATACATAAGATCAGTGATGGAATACGCAAGCCCAGCCTGGGCTTTTAACCTCGCTGAAACACATCATAAGACCTTACAGACTATTCAAAACAAAGCCCTGAAGATCATTACAGGCTGCACAGCTACTGCACCCACAGATCACCTACATCAAGAAACCAAAATCCTCAAAGTCAAAGACCATCTGGACATGAGAGGCACTCAATTCCTGGCAGCAGCCTCCACAAACCAAGACCACCCACTAAACTACATGGCAACACACCCACAGACACCAAGAAATATCAAAACAACACCCAGCACACGGTATCACACACAATTACTGTCCTCTCTCCCTCCCTGCCCACCCTGAACCAACTTCCAGAAGCACATCCATACTCATATCTCTCGTCGATCCATCCACTCACTCACAGACAACACGCAGCTGCAAGCACGACCTCCCGAAATCCATCCTTCCGAATTCTCCTTTCCTCGCGAGGACAGAGTCCACCTGGCCAGGCTGAGATGTGGACACCATCCAGCTCTCCTGAGCTATCAGAAGAGACTGGATGACTCCGTTGTTGATGCCTGCCCGGGATGTAACACAGCACCCCATACCATTAAACACATAATAGAAGACTGCATTTCACACAACCACTTACGCCAACAACACAATCTACACTCAATGAGAGCTCTGTGGGAAAGCCCGATCGTGGCCATGGCCTTCCTCAGGGACTCGGGGCTGTTCGGCCAGGCAGCTTAGGGAACAACAACAACAACTCGTACAGGATTAATAGCTTTAACCAAAATGGTCACACTCCTTAACCCTTTACTAGTGGCGCGCAACATAAGTCGAGTTAAAGAAACTGGCAAAAAACGGGTGAAAAATGGGTGAAAATCGAGTGAAAATGGGTGGAACAGTAATGAACCATACGTCCGACATCTGTGGCCTCCCGGCCCACACTAACTCCAGTTCCCCCACCGCACGGGAGGATGACAGTGAAACCAATAGTTCGCTAAAAGTGAACAATGTAGCAAAATCCGCTAAACTTCCATCTTTGAGGTAACACTGTCAGGGCTCCACGAGTGGTACGTAGCTGTATGTGGTGTCATTGTGTAGCGATGTCCGCCTAGTTTTCGGCACAATACAGTTCCTTTCATGCTGATGGTTGATATAGCAGTCAGAATGGCCTGAAAAAGCCCAAAACGGCCACAGACCCCCCGCTAGACAAGGGTTAATGGTCTAAGTGGCCATAGCCAAAATGGCTACACTATATTCCTTCTGTACTTTCTCCATGCCCGATAAGATACATGATATTTTGATATATGTGGCACAGCCCTTGTATCCAACACAATACCCTGCGTGCAACCCCGCTCGAACCCCGCACAACGTTGCTTGCAACTTTAATTATTATTGTTATTATTATTTTGTATTGTCATTTATTATTATTATTATCATTAGTATTATTAGTATTACTATTATTATTATTGTAGTATTTAATTCTAAATCTTTTATGCTACTACTACGGGGGATAATTCGACAGTCATTTAGAAGTTCGTATATTTTAGTTAACAGACTTCCTAGCTACCCTAATAATAGGTTCTTGGCTCGGGCTGAGATGAGTTCAAGACACAGATTGAGTATTACATCGATTAATGCGAGGTTGTACTTTGGACCCCTAGAGTTCCCGTTACTCCCTAACTGAATCCCCGCTATTCAGGTATTGACTCAAGTCGGCTTCAACCCTACGACCCGTTATTAGTGGTTGATCCTAAATAATTAAGTCAAAAACCTGCTGTGTCTTTTATTGAGACCAGGGCCTAATGAACCATATGCTCCTTGCCTAACTAAAACAAGTTATATTCGTTCCTCTACTCTTTAGGTTTTCCCACGTTTACTGAGCCTTTTCCCAATCCCAATCCCAAGGCTATAACATATATAATCTATCTCCTCAATACATTAGAATCTATTTATTCCTCTGACAACAACCGTCGTTACTACACAAGTACCTCCCCAATGACATAAAATCATACAAACCTTCCGAATGAGCATTACAAGGTCTCTCATCCGTATAATATGGGGTTCCGCCACCCAGTTACTTCACAATATAGGTTTTATCAATCTTTATCTCCAATTCCTTCTTCTGAATGTACCCTCTAGTAACCCTGCATTACCAATACGCTAGGTTACCCTTCACCTTAATCAATTATCGTACTACAAAAAGATGAACCGTGCCTCAGACGCCATACACAGGAATAACTCTTTTAGACTTAATAATAACGCAACTCACATTGGATTAGTGTCCTTCTTCACAGTTTCCTTTTTACACAACTTAATAAATTATTCATAGGGACTAGTGTCCATCCACTAGCTATACTAATCTCTTAGGCAACCTCGGAACAAACAATTGTTTCCCTCTTTAACTGAATGGTTGCCTAATTTATTAACAAAAGTATTCTTTCCCTTCCTCTTTACGTGTACTTTTTAATCTTTAATCTATTTGCAACTAAACAACTGTTTCCCCTTTAACTTATTGGGTGCCTCCTTTATTAACAAAAGTTATTTCTTTCCCTCTCCTCTTTACGTTACTCTTTTAATCTTTAATTGTGGCAAACCTAAAAAACTGTTTCCCTCTTGTAACTTTGGTTGACTCATTTATCAACCACGGGGGGGAGGTATTCTTTCCCCTACCCTTTTAATCTTACAATCACTCCTCTCAGATCCTATATAACAACTCTTCGGCTGGTGCCGGTGCTAACAAAAATAACTAATTAATAAAAAAACCTCATCATCTTTATATATTCAGGTAAGTCTAATATATTTTTCCTTTAGTCTTGTCCTAGGAGGACACTTCAATTTATATAGCAAACCACCAGGTTAGTACAACACAATATCTCTTTCTCTCCTTATAATATGCGGGCCCAATATTGGTCCTTAAACAAATGTATTCTGGTATGCTGGATCAGGTGTGTGTGTGTCTGGAACTGTGTTTAGGTGAGGGCAAGGCAACTGGAAAAGTGAGTTCCTGGTGTTCCTTTGTGCCCGGGCGAGAGGGCGAGCAAGTAGGTTGCAATGTATGGACCCGGTGAGCTCTGAGGGGTGAGTGACTCCTGGAATACTGGAATACTGGATGTGAAGTAGAGTCCCCATAGTTGAGAAAGTAGAGGTTGAAGTTCAAGGTGAAGTGATGAAAGGTGAAGAGTTGGAGAGGTAAAGAATAGGTGGGCTGACCACCTTGCTATTGTTGTTCTTCATCTTTGGAGTCTTGGTTGTGGAGCAGTTTCGACTTGTCGACCTTGATTTTCTTTCTTAGCGCCTTCAGATAATTCATGCTGGGCTGGACGGGAGGCTCAATGGTAGTTTTCGGAGTTGAAGGAGGGGCGACCATGCTGGTCCTGTACTGGAGTTCGGGCTGGAAGGCGAAACATGATGGATGGAAGAAGGAAGCGGAGAGTGGCCGGGACCCGCTCGAGGTGGTGGCGAGATCAGGTGCATGTTCTTGGTCAGCTTCTAGCTCCTCCATCGGTGACATTGGTCCTTGGTCTGGTTCTTGGTGCACTGTTGTTGTTGGTGTTGATGGTGGTGCCTTCTCCTTGGTTGATGTTGAAGCGGAAGATGGTGTAGAGGAGTGCCCCAGTTTGCTCCTGCTTAGACGGAGAGGTCTTGGCAGAAGCAGCTGTTGTTTTGGGGCACTCCTCGGCTTCTGTGGTGGAGCTGGGTCTTCTTGGGTGTTGGAGGGAATTATTCCTCTGTTGTGTCTTACTCCTTGGTGTTTGATGGGGTTGCAGAGGGAAAGCCTCATGAGGAATGATGATTGGTCGGCAGGTTGTTTTATTGGCAGCACGATAGGCGGAGCAGCTTGCAGATTCTAAGCTTATCCGAACCAGGCGAGGGCTATAGCTGATTGAATCCAGGCATAGATCTTTGCCCTTAGAACTGCTTCCCCTTCTGCTGTAGTTGTTGTTGTCCTTTTGGGGATGATTCCGGGGGGGAGAATGAGGACCAATGGAATGGGGATCCTTCAGGGACTTTGATGTTAATGGCATAAGGTCCTTTCATTCGGAATAAATGGTGAATTCCACTGATTCGCCATTCTTCAGCGAGGCCTTCTTGCTGCTTTTGATGTTGTTGTTGATATTAGAATGGTGACAAAATATTTCTTCATTATTGGTCATAGTAATGAAGCCATAGCCTGCCTTGTGGTTGAACCACTTGACCATACCACTGGCTGTGGTAGTGCTGGTGGCCATGGTAGTGGTGGTCAAGAGCGAGTTGAGAGGCAGGTGTTAGCAGTGAGTACTGATGCAGTGATGACTGGTGACCCCTGGAGTCCGCGCGCGGATGCCTTTATACTCTGGCCTCCCACTCTCGCGCGCTCTGTTTGGCTGGTGGATTTGCCCAGCTGTACGTTTACACTGACTTTTTGCTTCCTTCATCTCCTCTCTCTTCTCTTCATAGTAAGTTTAAGGAAGTTGATTATAACCCTCTTTTGGTGGCTTATGGGAGTACAGGGCTGGCACCGAGGTATTACTCAAAGGATAATCAGAAGGAGTTCTTCGAGCAAAGAAAGAGAGTGACTTCTGAGGGGGAGTAGGAAGTCCAGCTTCGCGCTCCGATAATGGAGGCCTCTGATTGGCTGGTGGGCGGGGCCTGGCACGTTGCAGCCGTGAGCTGTCAAAATCAGCTGGCTTTGCGAGTAAGCAAAATGGAGCGTGGGATTGGCGGAGGGCATTTCTACTTTAATTATTATTATTATTATTAAACACTCCTGCTCTTTGTTAGTGTTGTGCAAGAGGCTTTGGTGACGGAATGTTGTAATATGTTGACCAGTTTGGATTGCAACAGAGATTACACAGATGAGAAACACACACACGGGCGCGCACATACACATACACGCACACCCACACACACACATAAGGGAGAAAGGGAGAGAGAGAAAGAGAGAGCGAGAGAGAGAGAGAGAGAGAGAGCAATCATGTAACAGAAGCATCAGGGAGATACAGTGATATATAATTAATCAATCAATTAAATGACCCGGCTACTCCCACCTAAACGCTTAATGAACCTACTTAAGCATTAAACAAATATGCGGATGATATATTCCGCGTCCCTGATGTGACAGAGGAAGCAAGACGTGTGATCACTGCAGCCAATATACCCCCATTAAGAGATTATAGATTACTAATTAATTACAAACTATCAATTAATTCAGGTCCATTAGGGCTGGCTGCACTCGGGATAAAATTCTGTAGAGTCCGAAGCTGCCGACTTTATATACATATTAATCTTCACAAAGTAGGGCTTGTAATGGTGAAGTAAAATATGGATGGCAAAATTTGAGAACAAATGAATTTTGACCACCCAATTAGGCCTATTACCAAATAGTTAATGCATGCTATTTCGCTGACGAAAACCGGTGGTTACGTGAAACTCTTGCCATTTGACTACGAGAAACACTTGCCATTTGGCTAAGGGAAACACTTGCCATTTGGCTATGGGAAACACTTGTCGTTTGGCTAAGAGAAACACTTGCCGTTTGGCTATGGGAAACACTTGCCATTTGACTACGAGAAACACTTGCCATTTGGCTAAGGGAAACACTTGCCATTTGGCTATGGGAAACACTTGCCGTTTGGCTAAGAGAAACACTTGCCGTTTGGCTATGGGAAACACTTGCCATTTGACTACGAGAAACACTTGCCGTTTGGCTAAGGGAAACACTTGCCATTTGGCTATGGGAAACACTTGCCGTTTGGCCAAGGGAAACACTTGCCGTTTGCTAAGGGAAACACTTGCCATTTGGCTATGGGAAACACTTGCCGTTTGGCTACGGGAAACACTTGCCGTTTGGCTACGGGAAACAATTGCCGTTTGGCTACGTGAAACACTTGCCGTTTGGGTATGGGAAACACTTGCCATTTGGCTACGTGAAACAATTGACGTTTTGGTATGGGAAACACTTGCTGTTTGGCTACGGGAAACACTTGCCGTTTGGCTACGGGAAACACTGTGCCATTTGGCTACGTGAAACAATTGCCGTTTTGGTATGGGAAACACTTGCCGTTTGGCTACGGGAAATACTTGCCATTTAGCTACGTGAAACAATTGACGTTTTGGTATGGGAAACACTTGCCGTTTGGCTACGGGAAACACTTGCCGTTTGGCTACGGGAAACACTTGCCGTTTGGCTACGGGAAACACTTGCCGTTTGGCTACGGGAAACACTTGCCATTTGGCTTATTGAAACACTTGCCATTTGGCTTATTGAAACACTTGCCGTTTGGCTACGGGAAACACTTGCCGTTTGGCTATGGGAAACACTTGCCGTTTGGCTACGTGAAACACTTGCCGTTTGGCTAGGGGAAACACTTGCCGTTTGGCTGCGGGAAACACTTGCCATTTGGCTACGGGAAACACTTGCTGTTTGGCTACGGGAAACACTTGCCATTTGTCTACGGGAAACACTTGCCGCCATTTGGCTACGGGAAACACTTGCCGTTTGGCTACGAGAAACACTTGCCATTTGGCTACGGGAACCACTTGCCGTTTGGCTACGGGAGACACTTGCCGTTTGGTTATAGGAAACCGTGCTGGAAACTGTACGGGAATCGGGGCGTGAAAACTGTGTGTGCAACCGTGTAGCAAATCGTGCTGGAAAACCATGTGGGAAGCTGTATGTGAAAACTTGTGGAAAAACGAGCAGCAAAATCGTACGGGAAACTTTGCAGGAAGACTGTGGGCGTAAAGCGGGAGCCAAAACCGGGAGCAAAAACCCGTTTTTGAGAGCTGTGCGCGAAAACAACAGTAGAGAATCGTGAGTGAAAACCATACTGTAAAACCTTGGGGGAACCTCTTTCATATTATCTTTCTCTCTAATTTCGTATTATGTACTTGATTCTTTCTTTATACTTTACAGGCACCCTATATTTCAGTGTATTTTATTATTTTTTTCTTTTCCGTACTACTCCTGTATATTACACGCACTCACTCAACTCCCCCTCTCTCTCACTCTCTCACACAGACACACATGTGAAAAGAGTTGAAATTAACACAGATATATGAAAAATATAGAGAGACAGTCAAACACCCACCCCAAGGCAAAATAGAGAGGCGGATGGACTTCATCAGGCCACAGCCATCCGCCGTAATCGGTTTTCTGTTATAACTGTGGCAAACCGGCTATCTCCATAATACCTGGTGTAGAGTGTTTGCCCTAAAAGAAAAAGTAGTATAGTACTAATGAAATAGTCAAAATCAGGGGGCTGACAAATTCGGGAAGTCAATTTGATAGTCAGAAGTAGAGTAGACAAAATCAGTTAGTTCAAATTGGGGAAGTCACATTTTGCTGTCGGATATCGAAGAAAAAATCCATTAACTACGTCAAAAAGTATTGAAACATATGTAGCATAAGATAAAGTGAGGTTGAGCTCTGGGAGGCAGGGGACGCTCAACCCCCACTCAGACAGGAACAGCCCATCTCCTTATTATAAATAGATTTCATCATCCTTAATCTAACCTACGAATTCAAATTCATAATAAATGGGTAACAACACACACACACACACACACACACACACACACACACACACACACACCTATATCAATTTAATTTAATACTTCCCTCTCACCTGTACAGTTTTACTTAGATTTTAAATAAACAATGCGTTCATTATCTCTCTCTATCTCTCTCTCTCATTACGATTCTCCCCCCCCCCCCCTCCGGACGAGATCATTACCCCAAGTCACCTGTGTCTGGGAAATATGTGGTAATCCTTTTGTATAACCCGGAAAGAGAGGCATAATGGCGGTGTCACAATAATCTCGGGTTGCGTACCGGCGACTACCTATCTTGTGAACGCTGGACATAAGGGCGAGGATGGTGGGTCTTATTTATAGATTTTTTTTTTCATTTTTTGTTTCTTTCCATTTTTCATTTTTTTTTCATTTTTTAGGGGGAGGAAGGGGGTTTGTGAAGGGAGCGTCGGGGTGTGTTTGTGTGCGGGTGTAGACGGGGAGTGGGGGGGGGGGGAAGGCGTGGGGAAGGTTATGTGTGTGTGTGACAATATAGGCATGTGTGTGTGTGAAAGAGGAAGCAATAAAGTGTTTGTGTGTGTGTGTGTGTACGAGAGAGAGAGAGAGAGAGAGAGCAGTGTACAAGTGACTGAATGTTTGCGTGTGTGTGTTAACGTGTGAGTATGTGTTAAGGTGTGTGAGGGTGTGCCTTGCGTGTATGTATATATGTGTGGCTGTATTTATGATATGTGTGCGCGAGTATTTACGACATATATTGTGAGGGAGTACAATTTATGGTGTGTGCGATCTATGTGTATGTATTTGTAAGTAGGCATGTGTACGTATGTGCATGTTAAGCGAATGCATATTCTTTCTCTTGATATTATGTATGTCTCTTTTCTATGTGTTAGCGAAATGTGTTTCATATTAAAATGCGTGTGTTCTGTTGTGGTGTGTGTGTGTGTGTGTGTGTGTGTGTGTGTGTGTGTGTGTGTGTGTGTGTGTGTGTGTAATATGGAGCTCATACTAAATATAATAAAACATTCATCTATTCTAAGCCTTTGGCCTAAACTGTTGTCTCATAAGTTACTGTTTTTAACTTCATTCTTCCAATGCTTAGCCTCAACTTGTTTTACTCACTCTCTCCCTCAATCTTCTCTCTCTCACTCACTCTCACTCACGCTCTCTCTCTCTCTCTCTCTCCTTTTGGAAGCTCTTCTTCATCTTTACTGTATTCCTTTGTTTTGTATATCTTTCCTCTTCTTCCAGGTGTCGTACATTATTTCTTGGCGAGCGATAGCAAAATAATTATAGAATTCGCCGACTATATTTGTCTACCATTTAATGAACTGAATAAGACACTTGTGGGTCTGGGGGCATATTGTAATGATTTCTAGCTTAAGAAAAAAAAAAAATCCCACTCGATCGCCTATAATTATAATCGTTACCTGAATGTTGCAAAATATCTAAAACTCTCTCCCTCTCTTACTCTCTGTCACACACAAACACACACACACACACACACACACTTTCTCCTTCCCTCTCTTCACCATTCACAGTCTTAATTATCTCTGAGAATAAAGGCAGTAGGCACGTCAGCATCTTCCCTCATTTTCTCTCTTTCTCTCCTCTTGTGTTCTCTCTCTATTATACCTCCATATTACAAAGGAGTACAAAGTACAAAGGAGTACAAAGGAGTACAAAGGAAATCAAGCAACAACAGGTCTAGTGACCCTTCTAGGTTGCTTGTCCTCCAAAACACTGAGGATCAAGTGTCCAAACAGTGGTTTAGAGTGGGTAAGGGAACATTGGAAAGGGAACTACTGCCCTGCCACTAACGTGGCAGGACTAGGAAGTTAGTAGGGGACATATGGGTTAGTAACTGAGGGGAGGATAACGTTATTCATTTACAAACGCAGTCAGTCGCGGGTTTGATGCGAGATATATTGTCTAGGCGGAATTTAAATGAATCAACGGTGCTGCAGTCTATAACGTCTCGGGGAAGCCCATTCCACAAGTTGAACAACTCGATTGAAGAAGAAATTCTTAGATTCGTGCGAGTCAAAAGATTTACCAATAATTTTGCAACCGTTTCCCCGCGTGTAATTAGATTGGTCGATAGTGAAGTACTTACTACAGTTCATATTGTCGATGCCTTTGATGGGATTTTGAACACTTGAATTAAGTCGCCTCTTAATCTGCGCTGGGTTAAAGGAAATAGATTTAATTCTCTAAGACGCTCTTCGTATGGTTTGTTCTTTAGGCTAGGTATCATTTTGGTAACTCTACGTTGAACTCGTTCTAGCTTGTTTATATCTTTTTGGTAATAAGGGCACCAGGATTGAACGCAGTATTCCAGAAGAGGGCGGACTAAGGAATTGTAAAGGGTTAGGATAACTTCTTTGGATTTATGCTCAAATGACCTGCCTATAAAGCCAATTATTTTGTTTGCCTTCTTAACAATTCTGAACATTGTTGACTCGGTTTTAGGTTACTCGATATTGTTACTCCCAGATCAGTTTCTCTGTTTACATTCTTAAGCTGAGGTGCCATTCATCGAATAGTTTGCTTTCTCATTTAGGTATCCGACATGTAGTACTTTACATTTATCCGCATTGAAACTCATTTGCCAAATTTGGGCCCAACATGACAATTTATCTAGATTGTGTTGCATATCGTCAACTTGTTCTTTTGAGAGTACGCTATTTGCAATTTTTGTATCGTCAGCAAATTTGAGATTGTGCAGGTGAGACCCTCATCTATGTCGTTGATGTAAATTAGAAAGAGAATTGGTCCTAGTACCGATCCCTGGGGTACCCCGCTACTTACATTGGTCCATTTAGATGCCTTACCGTTTATGACTACCCTTTGCTTTCTGTTGCTGAGCCAATTTTCTATCCATTTCAAAAACACACCGTCTTGTATTCCATGCGCTTTTAGTTTTAGCAGTAAACGTTTGTGGGGAACTTTGTCAAAGGCCTTTTGAAAATCAAGGTATATAATATCTACAGCTTTACTCTCATCGTAGAGGTTGAGGATATCGTGGAAGAAGTCCTAAGAGGTTTTGTTAAACAGGAACGTTTTTTACGAAAGCCGTGTTGAGTATCTTTAAGTATGTTATTTTCCTCTAAGTGATTTACGAGTCTGTCTCGTATGACCGTTTCTAGCATTTTACATACAACTGAGGTTAAGCTAATTGGACGATAGTTACTGGGTAGGGATTTGCTGCCTTTTTTGAATATCGGTGTTACGTTGGCTAGCTTCCACTGATCAGGCATAGTTTCCAGACTGCAAGGATTTATTGAATAGTAATGTCAGTGGTTTGGAGAGCTCATTCTTAGCTTCCTTTTAAGAACTCTAGGCGAGATTGTATCAGGTCCTGGCGTTTTATTTACCTTGATTTTATCTAAACAATTCAATACTTCTCTCTCTGTAACGGTGATATTGCTTAGAACATCTGAATTATCAATCTGAATCGGCGATGGTGTAGGGATATCACTGAGGTCTTCTGTTGTAAAAACTGATGCAAAGAAGGTATTGAGGGCATCACTCATTTGTACTTCGTCTTTGGTGTATTCTCCTTTTTCATCGACTAACGGTCCAACAGTTGAAGTAACTACTTTTTTCTTTCTGATATAACTATAGAATTATTTTGGGTTTATTTTTACTTTGATTCGCAATATGTAACTCTAAGGTCTTTTTACTTTGCTTAATTAACTTTTTGGCTTTGCGTCGTAGCTCTACAAATTTCACCCGTTCTTCGTCATTTTGTGAGGATTTTAATCTATCATTATCAAATTTTTTAGCAAGCAGTCAGTTTGAAATATCTTTATTCCACCATTTGGGCTTATTATTATGGCCTGGACGCCGTATTTTCGATGGTATGCAGTCTTGCACTGCTTTTAGGTAAGTGGTTTCGAATAACTTCCAAGATGTATTTATGTCGTTATTGTTAATTAAAAAGCTCCAGTCAGTTTCTTTAAACATAGCTCTAAGTTTACGGAAGTTTGCTTTCTTGAAATTAGGGACTTTTTCGATGCTACTATTTGGTTCGTTACTAGTAAACTTTAAAGTGAAAGTTATCGTACGATGGTCGCTGTTACTGAATTCATCACCAACATTCAAATTCTCTATCAATTCTTCTTTTGTTGCAAGTACAATGTCAAGAACGTTATTACCACGGGTCGGCATTCGAACAAATTGATAAAGCGAACTCTCTTGCAAGTTCGTATACAAGTCATGTCCGGAGTGTGAAGTAAGAGTATCGCCCCACTTGGTCACAGGTAAATTAAAGTCGCCAAAAATTACGGTATCTTGTGAGTTACTTACATCTGCAATTTGTTCGTAAATTTGAGGTCTGTATATTAACGCAAGTATTATTTTTGTACCTTTATTATTCTTTATTAGCACAAAAGATGTGTCGACGTTCACAATTTGAGGTTTTGACACGAGGGTCGGGTTAATACTTTCTTTGATATAAAATAAAACGCCACCTCCATTTTTATTTATTCGGCTGTTCTCAAACATTACATAACCGGGAAGTGAATACTCTGCTAAAAAGTCTCTATCTTGTGTATTGAGCCAAGATTCTGTTATGCCAATCACATCATAATTTTCTGTAAACACTAGTTCCTCTGAATCTGAAAATTTATTGCGTATGCTACGAGCGTTTGCATAGAAAACCTTTAAAGTTGCGGTTTTAGGACTCGCAGATCGTTCTTTCATCGAATTTTTGGTTCTGGTCGGATCTACATTTACATTCATGGCTGTCCTCGGTCCTCGGGCGTTATCCCTGACGGTTTTGAATTTGGGTCGTGTTGGTGGAGCTTTATCCAAATTCGCGGTTCTTGACGGATTAGTATTTAATTCCTTTGTAGATTGCCGTCCTCGCTGTCTTCGGTCCTCCTTCCTGGTTGTCCTGTGCTGAGTCGATTTCTTGCTCCGAAAATCCTTCACCCGCATCGTTGAGAAGACGCCCAAAACGCGCTGCTCCCACCTGGTTCAGATGAACTCCATCGTCCGAAAACAAATAGTCATCGTAGTAGAAATTGTCCCAGGTGTCGACGAATCCCACGTTCTCCTTCCTGCAGAGGTTTGCTAGACACGATTTGTGCTGGTGGCTATGTTGTAAAATCGGCTCTCTACACCGAGCCGGGGGACGATTCCTGAGACGATGATCCTTGATGACTTCTCCTTAAACGACTTGATCAGCTGCTGGTACTTTGAAAGCAAATCTTCCGACCGGTTTCTCTGTACATCGTTGGATCCAACGTGGATGACGTACATTGTATTAGCAGGGGCCAGCTTTGATACTTCGTCCAACTGCTGCAACTACGTCATCCACACCACCACCAGGGATACAAAAACGCTTCCTGGTCTTAGGTGCCCTGGCACTAAACTCTGTGAGCTGACCACGTATCATCGAGTCTCCCACGAGCCGGACTTCTTCTATTTCCTCTTCGTCATCTGAGTCTGCGAGTATCTGGAAACGGTTTTGACACTCGGTAATCGGTATGTGTTTCCTGGTCTTGGGGCAAACGTTGTTCCGCACGACACGGAAGTTGTCTTGAGGGGGAAGAGAGTCGCTATTTGTATCTTGAGTATCGGAAACATCAGCTGAAATGGCTACTGTCGGCGTTGAATTGTTGGCAGGTGACGTTGGGGCGTTGGTGGCTGCTGGATTTGGGGTGACAATTTAAGTTTGTGGCACCCGAACGTTGAGTGTTACAAACTCTTGGAGTGATTCCAGCTTCATGGTGAGGACGTTGATCTTGTTGTAGGCTTCATCTAATTTCACTGTAAAATTCTCTCGTTGCTGGCAGAGCCGGCAGACTTGAAGATCGATAGTAGCAAACATGGACTCACCAAACCTACCGGCGCAGTTCGCACAAGCGCGATGCCTGGTGACAGTCACTTTCTTCAGATCACTTCACTCACTTAAAAAACATTTCACTCACTTTACAACACTTCACTCACTTTAAAAACACTTCAATCACTTCAACCGAAAACAAATATGCTGAAATACGCAGAAATAGGTTATCAGGGGTGATAGCCTAACCGAAAACAAAAATTTTGAGATACGCAGAATTAGGCTTCCAGGGGCGATAGCCTAACCAAAAGTTTTTTTTTTAAATTGAAATACGCAATAATAGGCTACCAGCGTTGAATAGCCTAACCGAATATAATAAAATTGAAATTCGCAGAAATAGGCTACCAGGTGTGATAACCTAACCTAAACAAATATATGTATAACAGAATATGTAACTAAATATACAATTCACCAAATAGAGATTATATAAAAATAAAGTGTGACTGCACACAAGGGTTAATATACTGTGTCAACAGATGACCCTGGTGTCACTGTAGCCTAGTAAAGCAGTAGCCTACTCTTTTTAGATAAAAAAGTGTATCAGTCAAAGGTTATTACAAGATCGTGCAAGCAACAACTAAAATTACAGATATATATAGCTACAGTAGGAAACTAAATACAATATCTACAAGAGTTAATAATAAAACAGATTGGCTGGCTATAGGCTAGGCTAGGTTTGGGTTAGGTTAAAAGCTTGGCAGGTTGGGTTAGGCTAGGTTAGTTTGTACAAATACCACCCTTAGCTTAAAGTAAAATCAGTCTGAGGAGAAAAATTCAAGAATATATCTAGGGGGAAAAGATAAATGAATGCACTTAAATTTGGTACAAAATTTGCTGGAATTTAATATGTATAATCCCCCCAAAAGTTTTTTTTTACAAAATGGTGTCGGCGTTAGTCCCTGTAGGCAGGTTAGTTAGTAAACAATATTGTTTATTAGCAAATTAATATGCAAAGCTTTACTTACATACAAGGCAGTTAAATAGATACTTACTACAGTAGGTAATGGGTAAAATTAGGGGCTACGATTTTATATAAAATAGTAATAAGAGAGCGTTTGTTTACAAAGCAAAACAAAACAATAGAGGGGGGCGCCTAGTGGCGCCCTGGTCCGAGCAGGAGTCTTGTGATAAACACAAAGGTTATCAGTCCAATACACAGCGAAATATCGTGTCAGTGTCTAGCTTACTAAGGCTACAGGATGGTTTAAAACGTGCCTCTTAACCACCTTTCATGCACAAGAATGAAGAGGATGATTTAGTTAATACTCAAATTATGATCGATATCGTGAGAGCGTTTGACAGAGGGCGTCTGCATCCCGGGCCCCCGGCCTGGCGGTAGCACGGGGTATGAATGGTCTGAAGGGGGTCTAAGGGTTGTAGGTTGAAGGGGTCTGAGGGATTAAGTTGAAGGGGGTCTGAGGAGTTAGCTTGAAGGGGGTCTGATGGGTTAGCTTGAAGGGGGTCTGAGGGGTTTGGTTGAAGGGGGTCTGGGGGTTGAGGTTGAAGGGGGTCTGGGGGTTTGCTTGCTCGGGGTCTGAGGGGTTAGCTTGAAGGGGGTCTGACGGGTTAGCTTGAAGGAGGTCTGAGGGGTTTAGCTTGAAGGGGGACTGGGTGTTAGCTTGAAGGGGGTCTGAGGGTATTAGTTAGCTTGAAGGGGGTCTGAGGGGTTAGCTTGAAGGGGGTCTGGGGGGTTTAAGCTGTGAAATGGGGGTTCCTGAGGGGTTAGGTTGAAGAGGGTCTGAGGGGTTACGTTGCAGGTGGTCTGTGGTTCAGCTTGAAGGGGGTCTAGGGGTTAGCTGGAAGGGGGTCCTGACGGTTAGCTGGACGGGTCTGAGGGGTTAGCTGGAAGGGGGTCTGAGGGTTTAGCTGGAAGGGGGTCTTAGGGGTTAGCTGGAAGGGGGTCTGAGGGGTTAGCTGGCATGGGGTCTGAGGGGTTAGCTGGAAGGTGGTCTGGGGGTTAGCCGGAAGGGGGTCGGATGGGTTAGGTTTGAAGGGGGTCTGAGGGGTTTAGGGTTAAGGGGGTCTGAGGGGTTAGGTTGAAGGGGGATCTGGGGGGTTTGCGCTTGAAGGGGGTCTGAGGGGTTAGCGTTGAAGGGGGTCTGAGGGGTTAGCTTGAAGGATGTCTGAGGGGTTAGCTTGAAGGGGACCTGGGGGTTAGCTTGAAGGGTGTCTGAGGGGTTAGCTTGAAGGGGTTCTGAGTGGATATTTAGCTTGAAGGGGTTCTGAGTGGATATTTAGCTTGAAGGGGTTCTGAGTGGTTAGGTTTGAAGAGGGGCTGAGGGGTTAGGTTGAAGGGGGTCTGGGGGTTAGCTTGAAGGGGGTCTGAGGGGTTACATGGAAGGGGCTCTGAGGGGTTAGCTGGAAGGGGGTCTGAGGGGTTAGCTGGAAGGGGGTCTGAGGTGTTAGCTGGAAGGGGGTCTGAGGGGTTAGCTTGGACGGGGTCTGAGGGGGTTAGCTTTAAGGGGGTCTGAGGGGTTAGCTTGAAGGGGGTCTGAGGGGTTAGCTGGAAGGGGGTCTGAGTGGTTAGCTGCAGGGGGTCTGAGGGGTTAGCTTGGAATGGGTCTGAGTGTTTAGCTGTAAGGTGTTCTGAGGGGTTAGCTGGAAGGGGTCTGAGGGGTTAGCGGGAAGGGGGTCTGAGGGGTTAGCTGGAAGGGGGTCTGGGGGGTTAGCTGGAAGTTGTCTGAGGGGTTAGCTGGAAAGGGGTCTGAGGGGTTAGCTGGAAGGGGGTCTGAGGGGTTAGCTTGAAGGTGGTCTGAGGGGTTAGCTTGAAGGGGGTCCTGAGGGGTTAGGTTGAAGGGGGTCTTGATGGGTTAGCTGGAGGGGTTAGTCTGAGGGTGGTGGTTATCATGAAGGGGGTCCTTGGGGGTTAGGCTTGCGGGGGTATGGGGGTTTAGCTTGAAGGGGGTCCTGAGGGGTTAGCTTGAAGGGTGTCTGAAAGGTTGGCTTGAAGAGGTCTGAGGGGTTCGCTTGAAGGGGGACTGGGGGGTTAGCGGGAAAGTGGTCGGAGGATTAGCGGGGAAGTGGGACGTGGGGTTAGCTTGAAGGGGGTCTGCGGGGTTTAGCTGGAAGGGGGTCCTGGATGTTGTAGCGGGAAGGGGGGTTCTGAAGGGTTATGTTGCAGGGGGTCTGAGGAGGGTTAGGTTTGAAGGGGGTCTGAGGGGTTATGTTTGCAAGTGGTCTGGGGGGTTTGCTTGAAGGGGGCTCTGAGGGGTTAGCTTGAAGGGGTGTCTGATGTTTTAAGTCATTGACGTAGGGTCTGAGGGGTTATGCTTGAAGGGGCACTGGGGGTTAAGCTTGAAGGGGGTCTGGAGGGTTAGCTTGAAGGGGGTCTCAGGGTTTGCTTGAAGGGGGTCTGAGGGGTTAGCTGTAAGGGGGTCTGCGTGGTTAGCTGGAATGGGTCTGGGGTTTAGCTGGAGGGGGTCCTGAGGGGTTAGCTGGAAGGTGGTCTGAGGGTTTAGCTGTAAGGGGGGGTCTGGAGGTTAGCTTGGAGGGGGTCTGGGGGTTTACTGGAAGGGGGTCTGAGGGTTTAGCTTGAAGGGGGTCTGAGGGGTTAGCTGGAAGGGGGTCTGAGGAGGGTTAGCTGGAGGGGGTCTGA
>CM064578.1:56818773-56935401 GCA_032716605.1 Paralithodes platypus
CCTTGACCTTTGACCTTCATCTTGACCTTCAAGATGTATGAAAATTTAACATTTTAATTTTCCCTTAAAGCACAACTGTCTCAGCGAATGTTGTGAAGTTAACATGAATAGTCACGAAATTACCATATTGACCTTATATTTGACGTTAACCTGTGACCTTGACCTACCAAATGGAACTATGTTTATTCTTGTATGACCTTGACCTTGGTCTAGGCATTCCGAATATGCATGATATTCCTAATGAGAATCTTACATTAAATAGGAAATACTAGTAAAAATCATATTTCGACCTTTAACCTTGACCTATGTCCTTTGCCTTCGACCATAGAATTTCTTATCAAGGATTTAGTTAGCTTAATAGCAATGTTCGCATTAACTAGCATTATGAATATGGTGTAATTTGTGTAAAATCTTATTGATTACAAATAGTGATCATATACTGTGACCTTGACATTTGACCTTTGACTAAAAATGAAATACATATATTTGGATGGTCGTCACATTGACCAACTGTATAATTTGGTGACAATACATTTAACTGTCTAGGAGGAGTTTAGGGAAAATTACAAATACTCTTGTTTTGACCTTGACCTCTGACCTTAGCTATTACAATATTTATGTGAAATTTGATATATATGATATTTAAGTAATAAGCCATAACACAGCCAGTTTTCCAAATGTGAGTAATTTTTTGTAATAAATAATAAAAGTTGACCTTTGACCTTGACCTGTGACCTTGAACTTTATGTAAGAGTACATCTTTGTTTGCATTGACATTGCCCATGAAAATCAAATAAGCATGCCTAATTTCATTAAAACCCATCAGTTAGTTTCATATATATTAATAAAATAGTTGACCTTGACCTTTATCTTGACCGTTATATGTCTCAACATTAATTATTTTCCTTTTCAGTTAGAGAGCAACTATCTCACCAAATGTGAAGTTTGCATGACAAATAAAGAAAATAGCATATTGACCTTTTATTTGACCTTGACCTGTGACATTGACCTTTCATATGGAAATGAATAGTTTATTGTATGACCTTGGCCTAGGTATTCCGAATATACATGGTAAGCCTAGTGAGAATCTAACAGTTAGTATAAGAAATAATAGTAAAAAACCTATTTTGACCTTTGACCTTGAACTTTGACGTTACCCTTTAGAATATTTATCTAAAATTTGGGCAATACGATATCAAGGTTACCAGTAATTTGTTTTGTGAAAATGAAGACATTTGAATAAAAACTATAAATATATAATATAAGTTGACCTTTCACCTTGACCTGTGACCTGGACCTTTATGTAAGAGTAAATTTGTTTGATCATTGACATTGCCCAGGAAAATCAAATAAGCATGACCAATTTAATTCAAACCCATCAGTTAGTTTCATATATATTAAGAGAATAGTTGACCGTGACCTTTCACCTTCATAGATCTTGGGTCTCAATATTTATTAATTTCCTTTTCACTTAAAGTGCAGCTATCTCACCAAATGTTGTGAAGTTTGCATGAAAAGTAAAGAAAATAGCATATTGACCTTTTATTTGACCTTGAGCTGTGACCTTGACCTTTCATATCGAATTGTATAGTTTCTTGTATGACCTTGACCTAAGTATTCCGAATATACATGGTAAGTCTAGTGAGAATCTAACAGTTGATATAAGAAATACTAGTAAAAAATTTGTTTTGACCTTTGACCTTTTACCTTATCCTTCAGAATATTTATCTAAAATTTTCTCAAAGAGATATCGAGGTTACCAGTAACTTGTATAGTGAAAATTATGACATTTGAGTAAAAACTAAGACACATGAAATATTTACCTTATTTTTAACCTTGACCTTTGACCTTAACCTTTAATTTAAATTGATAATTTCTTTTCGACTGAACTTCGCATTGATCAAATGAATATACCTGTGACATTTGGTGAAAATCCATCGAACGGTCTACGAGGAGTTTCCGGACGGACGACGACAGACGACGGACGACGACGACGACAGACAAGTTGACTGATAGTGCCCAGTATTCGGGCGGGATCTGTGTGCGCGATACCACTCTGCTTCACAGAGTTGATAATAGTTCAGGGAACTGAGCAAATAAATATTAGTCTGGTCTGGCAGACTGAGTCCTCGGCATTGAAATATTAACGCGATACGGACAACAAAGAATTACTAGGAATTCGAATTAAATGTTTAAACTGGGTGTGAAGCCAGGAAACATAAATACAAAGAGTCTAACTAAGAGACAGGATAGATAACGCTCTCTGTGAACATTTATACACGACTTTACGTACCTTAATAATCCAATTAACTAAGTATTAGATCTGTCAGGGATGTTCACAACATTTACGTGGAGTGTGCGGGTAATCAGGCCGAACGGATATATATAGACACCTGAGCGGCAATATATGAATATATATTACACAGTCTATATATATATAAATCAATCCCAGGATAGCGTTTGTATGTACTCTCGACACGAGAAACGAAAGGACTAAGGTGAGAATAAAAATCTCAGATAATTACATTCTTTAACATTTTGTAATGCATAAGGTGTGATATCGTGTGAGCGTCCTGGGTACGAATCCACAGACTGCCACATGGTTTGTAAATTTCATTAATCGATTTTAGGAGTAGAAGTTGGTTGTTGGATAGAACATAATAATTGATATGGTTACAGGAGTAATTACGAGAGGCCTTCCCTAGTTGTTAAGGCCCCATTAATTGCTCTTCATTCACATAACATAGACTACGTGAGTTGCAGTTCGGGTGTGTGTACATGCTTAGATTGATATGCAGGATTCGAAGTTGCATAATAAATCGTAGGCAGTGTCCACCATTCTTTAACTGCCTTCGTGGAGTAATACATAAGGTGTTGATATTCGGTGTGAGCGTCCTGGGTTCTAATCCACGGACTGCCACATGTGTTTGTAATATTTCATTAATCGATTTTAAGAGTAGAGTTGGTTGTTGGATAGAACATAATAATTTGAACACATAACATATCCTACACAACCTTTGCAATAATCACGAAACACAATGAGTAATCAAGAAGCACTTAATTTGAGTTGGAGTATCGTAGAAAGTGTAGCCTTGTAGAGATCGGACACACGTGGGGGCGACAAAGTGCGTGGCCCGTCTTGGCCTGTTGCTAAGGAGGGAGGCCTGGGGATGCCCTCGGACAGGTAGCACTAACGTAGGTCACTTCCGGTACTGCCTCCACACACTCTCTCGTCCACAAAGTACCAGCTTGAATGGCACGATCTAGGAGGATTTTGGCTAGCCTCCACGGAGTGTGCTGTCCGATCAAGTTGTTCACGCATACTCCCCCACAGGATACCCATGGGACACAGTGCCTCAACTTGCTTAACTTTACCCTGATTATGGCTAGGTAGTAACAAACTTTTCGGAGAGTGACAAGTCGGTGGATTCCGGAACATGAGAGGCATGGGAAATCTCGTTTCTGCTTTATTGCGTGGTTGTCTAAAGTCTTAAAAATACAATGCATATATGGTTATGTGGGGATTGATATGTTTTATTTATTTATAATAAAAGTAGCTAACCTAAAGCTTAGGTGTACATAGGATAAATCATTTACAGTATTGGAGGCCTCTCTCTAATTAGAGGTTTGTGTGGAGCGGTTTGTTTGTCTTCTCGTATGGTCGAATTGCAGACATAGTCTCGCCTAGCGGTGGTAGTAATGCATGGAACCGCCAGGGTGACTGGAGAGGAATGACGGAGGTTGATGTCTCATTTGCAAAAACTCTTCCTCCGCGTAGTCTAAGTCTGGCCCAGGTGTAGACGGCCATTGTTTACCTGGCACCTGAGGGCACAAGCCAACAAACTGTGGCGGATGTCCTGCGCGTTTCTCCTGGAGCTGTGAAAGGGGGGACTTGTGTATTTTATTGTTGTTGTCCAGGGGAGGCTGCTTCCGGTCTCTCTTCCAGTTCCTTATGGACGCAATTTTGTACACAGGGGTTGTTGATCCTGCCGTTGATGGGAATGGGTTTGTGGTCTTCTTGGGTGATATATTTTCTAGCCTTGAAATCTCAGGTACGATATATTTGCATCAATATGTGGGAGAGAGAGAGAGATAGATTGATAGGGTGTTGATTAAGGACACCTCCACCTGATAATGTTCATAGATCTAAAACAAACAAATAATTTGATATTAGTTAGTAACAGTATAATATTGACAGTGATCCATTCAAACAATGAGGCACAAACTATGATTAACTTAACACTGAATGATAGAAATGTAAACATACAAGCCAATTACACTGCATATATGGCCAAAAATACAGATAACCTTACCAAACAAAATTATAAATTCACCAACAAACCGATAATTAGACCAATAAATTCATCAATAACAATATACAGGCTGAAAGAGGGAAGCGTCGATTTTGCTTTCATATATTTTAAATATTCCAACCGCACCCTCTCTTCCTCCTTCCCGCCAAGAGGTTGAAGGATGATGGGCGGGTGAATCCATAAGAAGCTATCGGTGGAAGGTCCAAGGTAAATCACTATCATTACCCTGACAGATAATATATGCAGGGCGGAGGGGGAGAGGAACGAAAGCGAGGGAGGTGGAAAGAGGAAGAAAGTGAGAATTTTCAATAATAATGGAAATATATAATTATAAAGACAAATATAGAGTACATAATTATAAAAATGGGTGAAACATAGGAGGGAAGTGGATGGTAGGACATTGCAAACCGAGCATGCAGGATAAGAAACACAGGAACATTGGAAGTACACGATGAAAATGGGACAGGCTATACAAACGTCTATCTATCTATATATTGCCAGAGATACTGTACAGCTTATTATGTCAAGCATATACCACTCAACTTCCATCACACTCGCGTCCACTATATTAGTCATTCTCTCGCTTCCCATACGTTCTTCATGGCCGAACCATTTCAAGGTGTTCCTCATCACACTTTCCAGCACATCCACTTCCACACCACACAGCTCTCGTACTTCCTCCTTCGTCTGTCTATCCCTTCAGGTAACTCAACTCTTTTCATGGAGTCTTAAATATAAATATATATATATATATATAATATATATATATATATATATATATATAAATACAGTATATGGTGTTTCGTTCTTTTTTATGCAATCATAAATCTATCTGAGATGACGGGGCTGGAAAATGTCATGCCAAAACAGACTACAAGCCTTTTTTCCATCAACCAAAGGACCGAGCGTATCAACCCATCGAACTGCGACCATAAGGGACCAGAAGAAGGACCGGAAGCAGTCTCCCCTGGAAAGCAGTGACTACATACTTTAGTCACCCGTATCACAGCTCCAGGGAAAACGCGCGGCTCCCGATACGCTTAAGATACGTATGGTAAGACATCCGCCACAGTTTATTGGTATTTACCCTCAGGCGCCAGGCGAGCAATATCCGCCTACACCTGGCCTGGATTTGGACTACGAGGAGGCGGATTTTACGCAAATGCGACATCAACCTCCTTCATTCCTTTCCAATTACCCTGGCGGTTCCACTCGTCACCACCACCGCTAGGCGAGACAATGTTTACAATCCAGCTAGACAGGAGGACAAAATTATAGACAGCTCCATACAAGCCTCTAAATAGAGAGAGGCCTCCAATACTGTAAATAGTATATCCTATGTACACCTAAGTGTTAGGCTATCTACTCTTATTATAATTAAATTAAACATACCATTCCCCACATAACCATGTATGCTTTGTATTGTTAAGCCTTTAAAGTTTAGACAACCACGCAATAAATCAGAAACTATATTTCCCCTGCCTCTCATGTTCCGGAAACACCCGACTTGTCACTCTCCGTAAAATCAAATACTACCTTGCCGAAAACAGGGTAAAGTTAGGCAAGTCGAGGCACTGTGTCCCAAGGTTAACCTGTGGGGGAGTATATGTGAACAACTCGATCCATTATAGCACCATCCGTAGAGGTTAGCCAAAATCCTCTTAGATCGTGCCCACCTAGCTGCGACAGAGTCTGGACGAGAGAGTGTGTGTACGTATAGGCTGTACCGGAAGTGACCTGTGCTATTAATACCTGCGTGAGGGTATTCCCAGGACCCCCTTGGTAAACAGACCAAGACCAAGACGGACAACGCACTCAGTCAACCCCACGTGTGTCAAATCTCTACAAGGCTACTCTCTACTATACTCTAACTCAAATTAAGTGCTTCTTGTTTATTTAAGTATTTCGTGATTATTTCAAAGTTGTGTAGGATATGTTATGGGTTCAAGTTAACATAAATAGCCGAGATATATTATTCTTGCCTTAAGGGTACTTCACACAGTCAGGAATGCGAGCTAGAATCACTAGGAGTAGCAGAAAATTCGGATTCCTGGGCCTATTTGCGGTGAAAATCGATACTCCTAGTGACTCTAGCAATATCCTAGTGATTCCTGTTAGACTCCCATTGACTCCAAACCAGTCCCGGCCGATTGAACAATTTGTCGGTGAACAATTTGTCGGACAGGGCCAATCGGCCGCGAGTGGTTTCGAGTCACTGGGAATCTAACAGGAATCACTAGGATATCGCTAGAGTCACTAGGAGTCATCGAATTTTCACCGCGAATAGGCCCAGGAAACCAAATTTTCAGCTACTCCTAGTGATTCTAGCTCGCATTCCTGACTGTGTGAAGTACCCTTTAATAAATATATTATTCATATAAACCTGTAATACTTCTCACGTGAAAGTATAATATACAGTATACGGGTAGTTAACTTTTATTGGTCAAACATTTTAAATAGGTCTAGTATTAACCTGTGTAAGTACAATTTCCCACAAGACATTGTATTCACCCAGTGATTGTGTAAAGAGAAGGAAATTACGGTAGATAAGGTAATTAATAATGTGAACAATGTATGGTCAATGTTACAATACCCTACTTGTAGTCAACAAGTTCTGCAAGTCCCCTTACCTAACACAACGAGAATGGTGGATACGTGTTTGTATGTGTTTTGAAATGTCAAATTCGTTTGGTGGTGGACAGTGGAGTTTGGATTACTACTTCGAGGGGCGTTGTAGTCGCCGGGGTAAACTTTGAGCCAGCGTAATCATGGCTTGGTTGTTTAGGGGCCGTTGTAGTCGCCGGTTAATAATCTAAAAGTTCTGCAACTCCCCTGACCTAACCTAAGCAAACTAACACAACCTATAAGTGTTACCTACTGTATACTGTATTAGGTAATCGTGTGAAATATTACAGAACTCGGTAACGAATGAAAAGAAGAAGGTGGGAAGGATAAACTATCCACTATTTAGACAATAGTTTAAATATATTTGTTTCGTAAAGCATAGTAAGCATTGATATCATGACCTTACAGTACATAATAATACAGACTTATCGTATTATATTAATGTCTGTAATGATGTATGAATACAGTCATAATACTTAATGATGATATTAGAGGACTGTAGTTATAGCCTACAAGAGACATACTTGAGGACAAATTAATTTCAATTATAGGGTGAAACACACAATGGGGGCCATGCCTGGCATACTCGCATCTCATTCCTAACAAATCCCAGTGATGCTCGGTGACTCCCAGTGACTCCTATCTAATTCCCAGTGATTCCTATATTACTCCTATCGACTTGTATATTACAGTAATCCGAAATTTTCAAATTTTCAATAACTCGCACTTCATTCCTGGTTTTATGCAGGTGATTCCTGGTGATTCCCAGTGACTCCCAGTGATTCGCAGGTACACTCCCACTGGTTCCTACGGTGTTGTGAGTCCACGGGGAATTGCAGACATTCGCGGTGTATTCCCAGGAATCACCAGGAATCATTACTCCTAGTGATTCTAGCTCGCATTCCTGACTGTGTGAAGTACCCCTTAGTCTCTGTTACTGGTGTCGAGAGTACATAGAAACTCGATCTTGGGATTGATATATATATATATAAATACTGCGTAATATATACTCATATATTACCACCAAGGTTTATATATATATTCGTTCGGCAATAATACCCGCACCTTACACATAAATGTTGTGAACACCACTGGCAGATCTTATACTAAGTTAATAGGATTATCAGGGTACGTATATTGTGTATAAATGTTCACAGAGAGTGTTATCTATCGTGTCTCTTAATTAGACTCATAATATTTATGTTTCCTGGCTTCGTAACCAGTTTAACACCTTAAGAGCGGCCTATGCGGTTTATTTATGTGTACCGCCCAGCGGGGTGTTTTTAGCCAAAATAGGGCTGTTTACGTGATCATTTTCATGCCTAAATAAGACCCAGAACGTAAAACAAGTATCTATCCCTGAAAGGGCATAAACAGAGCTTTCGAATGACACCATAACAATCCTTGTATGATGGATAGTTTTTTTGCAATAACCGTGCAACGCGAGTGCAAAAAGCAGGTAATTCGGTACTTTCGGTACATAATTGAGTATGTAGCGAGTGAGAGAGGGAGGAGGGAGCTGAGATTTGTGTCAGTAGGTTCGCCGCGGTGGTCTGGAGCAGTCATACGCTCGCTAGTCTCCTGCCACCACTTGTCTCTCTCTCTCAGCCACATTACGTGCTGAAATTGCCACTCGACCTATGTCGAGCGCCGCCACATAGTCCAGCTTTATTTAACTCGACTTAAGTGGTGAGCCGCTTTTTAAGGGTTAAACATTTAATTCAAATTCATAGTAATTCTATTTTGTCCACATTGCGTTAATATTTCAATGTCGAGGACTCAGTCTTACACACGAGACTAATATTAATTTTTGCTCAGTTCCCTGAACTATTATTCCTAAATTTTACTGTATACGTTAGTAGAGAATTAAACCCTCTCTTTATATACATAATGTATTCGTTATTTACCATTCAGTTGATATTCTTATTTATATATTTTAACTTCACTGAGACAGTGTGACGTCAGTATTATTGACCTATCTACACGCTAACCACAAGTTTACTTTGACCTCAGGATATCAGCTATTATTCGAGACTAACCGTTCTGTCAGCATCTATGCTATACTTATATGTTCATCATATGTTTATTCAATTTATCAATTTATCAATTATTATTATATACTGATTTATATACCATCCATGCTTTAAGAATATTATTATTCATTCTTGTAGTAGGTTCGAGAGTATTTCTATATAGATACAGCTCAACCATTATTATTTATTCTTATCTATGCCGTGCCCTGATTATAAGTGTAATAAACACTTGTGAAACCCAACCGTGTATTCTGTATCATTGGTAGAGATTGAGGAGATTTATAATTGCATACTTGGAGGCAGTTGTGTTCCTGCTGAGTGTTATAGTTCTAAAAAGCTTTCCTAAAGGTGGAAGATAGAACTGACTTAATCGGCCAAGAATTATTGCCCGGCATAACACTATCTTTATATGGTGTGTCGCTATTGTTTATGCAATCTTAAATTTATCCTATTTGGTGTTTCGTTCTTGTTATGCGATCATTAAGCTATCTCTATACGGTGTTTCGTTCTTGTTATGCAATCATTAAGCTATCTCTATACGGTGTTTCGTTCTTGTTATGAGATCATTAAGCTATCTCTATATGGTGTTTCGTTCTTGCTATGCAATCATTAAGCTATCTCTATACGGTGTTTCGTTCTTGTTATGCGATCATTAAGCTATCTCTATATGGTGTTTCGTTCTTGCTATGCAATCATTAAGCTATCTCTATACGGTGTTTCGTTCTTGTTATGAGATCATTAAGCTATCTCTATATGGTGTTTCGTTCTTGCTATGCAATCATTAAGCTATCTCTATACGGTGTTTTCGTTCTTGTTATGCGATCATTAAGCTATCTCTATATGGTGTTTCGTTCTTGCTATGCAATCATTAAGCTATCTCTATACGGTGTTTCGTTCTTGTTATGAGATCATTAAGCTATCTCTATATGGTGTTTCGTTCTTGCTATGCAATCATTAAGCTATCTCTATACGGTGTTTCGTTCTTGTTATGCGATCATTAAGCTATCTCTATATGGTGTTTCGTTTTTGTTATGCAATCATTAAGCTATCTCTATATGGTGTTTCGTTCTTGCTATGCAATCATTAAGCTATCTCTATATGGTGTTTCGTTCTTGTTAGGCAATCATTAAGCTATCTCTATAAATGATGGTGTTTCGTTCTTGTTATGCGATCATTAAGCTATCTCTATATGGTGTTTCGTTCTCCTTACCTTCATTTTTGTTTAATATTGTCCATTACTTCTAAGACTTACATGTCTCTCGCTTCTTCAATTTAATTTATCCCGACGATGCTTTCTTCACTAATCAAATCAATCATTCAATACCCCCTTCCCCACAGAAACCTGTTTGTTTCTCCCAAGCACCCTTCACCCTTATAGATTGTGCATATGTGCGTGGCTATGTGCATGTATATGTGTGTATAAGTGTGTGATTATTGTGTGTATGGTTGCATAATGGCACCAGTGTGTACACATACAAAAAATGCGTCTGCATATGTGTATCTGCAAATGCATTGGTATATGCATAGACTACAGTAGATCTGGACTGGACACGACAATGGAACTTTGCAGAAAGGGATCCACAATCGGAGAACGAACCCCCAAGTTAGAACCTCGAAACTGCAAAAATATCACATTTTCGCGGTTTCGAGGTTCGAACTTGAGGGTTCGTTTTCCAATTTTGAGTCCCTTACTGCAAAGTTCCATTTTCGTGTCCAGTCCAGATCTACTGTAGTCTATGGTATATTATGATATAGCTATGCTTGTGTGTTTCTATTATACGTCAATTTGTATACACATTAATAGTATTAATGTTTTTATTGTTCCCTATTATACCCACTGTTTTACAAAATTTCAAATGATTCATTATTTTGTGTTTGCTCATAATAGCCTACTACCTCGTATTTCTTCTAATTGCATTTTATTATTAATTTATCACTTATCCATATTGTAACAATAATTGTGTAACATATCTGTCAGTCTTATTGAAATAGTTCTTAGTTTCCATTTTTGGTAAATATTCCAATTCACTATGTCATTGTGTTTATCCCGTTATTCTGGTTTGTATTCCTATTCCACGTTCAGTTCCTCGGTGATCTAGTATGTTTGGTGTTGGACTGCTACGCTACAGGCCCGGGTTTCAAGCCCATCCTGGTCATATCTCGATAATGTTACCTTAATTCCCTTCACACAGCAATTATTCCTGTTGTGACGCCTACCAGCGTTGGCATAATCGCCTCCCGTTAGCCACTAGCGCTCGCCAGGGCAGTGAAATGGGCTACAGTCTATCTACAATGTTGTACTTTCTTTCTTGTGAAACGTCGTGTCACAGGCAGTATAGAAGTGGTCTTTATTTTCGTCTGTGACAATGCATTATATTTTATATCATCAGTTATAAGTTTAATGTATAAGAATGAATGATACAGCTAGAGAGTGTGAGTGAGTAAGTGCAGGAGGCAGAGGGTTGTGCGCACAGTGTTACGCGTTGTCTCGGTGACGTCATGCCACGGCCGGGCCCTCTGAGTGGCTGGCCTCTTTGCCGCTCTCCTGCCGCAGCAGAAGGTAGTTCCCCCGCACTCCTTGCTGCCTTTGTGCCTTCCTCGCTCAGAGCTTGCTTGACCAGCATAACCTTCACATCTCCCTTGCCATCTGTCCCCGACTTCCACCTATAGAACACTTTCTCTCTCTCTCAACTTCTTACCTCTTATTCTTCTAATCTATTTAATATCATAACTCCCCTTTGGTTCTGCACGATTTCATATATCGACCATCGTAATATATGCTGAAGCTCTCAGATATTTCATGTTTAGTTAGACATTTTGAAGGGGTTAACATTTTGTCTGTAGAGGTTCGACACACTCGCGGTGTCTCCCTACCTATTTCTTGGGTTGTCTGCTGGGCTATTTAATGCTAGACTGGGGTGAGGCTATTTGTGTTGTGATTTCCGATGTGTACCAGGTTTTGCTGAACTTGTACAATCGTAACGGATACGTGGGAAGCCTAGGTTGTCTTTCTGACTGTGTACCTTGCGAGTTTAGCACTGTGTTGCGAGTGAGGGCTTTTGCCTCTGCCACCCAACACTGTGCTAACTCGTTTTGTTTTGACTTGAAGTGGGTCGCCAGGAGAGAACCAGATACTAGCGATCTGGATCTCTCAAGAGGGCACCCCGTCATTTAACGTAATTTGGCCGTACAGTATTAAGGACCTCGCTAGGCTACGAGCCGCTTGCTCAGCCATAGTTTCCGAGCCTACGACATCCCAGCTAGACTTTATTCGGCTAGCAGACACCCGATTAGGATTATAAACTCTTATGTTATGTATGCAGCATTTTTATTCACGTTGATTGCAAGCCTTGGTTGATGTTGAGGTGCACAGCCTGAGCAGGCTTTTGCGTTGCCTGAGGAAGTACTTCTTTTGTTGTTGGAGATAATACTATTGCGCATTTATCATTATTCCCGTGCCAGTTAACACTGTATGTCCCTACACTTGTCATATCTTGTTCCTGCTTTATATAACAGTTCAAAATCCGATTTGATCATCTTAGCAGCATCAGACTTTCTTCAGAAGATTCCTGTTCGAAGCTTTAGGACTTTCATTCACTTTCTTTAATATAGGAGTGACAGTTTATTATTGTTTAGAGTAACTTTAATTATACCCTCTTCTTGTTTGCATTAAATCATTCCAGTGATTTAATTAAGCTCTCTATCTTTTTCCTTGTATACATTATTAACATAATTGTATGTTGTTGTGATCAGGCTGTATCAGAGATCATCAGCCTGTAGTAGTAGTGCATTTATACCAAGTTAGAGGATACCCCGCTATCGTAGATTTAACTCTGGAGGGTATAGGTGTTTTTGTTCACCGGTATTATAAGTTCAAGGGTTGGATCTAGTGTTACCGTTGTGGCTGTGTGCCTTCCTAGTCCAATGATTAAGAGCCCTTGTTTTATACGAGTCACGGTCGTAACACTGTCCTTGTGTAATTCCGTTTTTGCCCACATATTTTATATAGTAGACGTGCCGTTTTGCCCAAAATAAAAACGGCATACCCAACTCTGCGATGGGTTACCATCATCACTACTAATACCATTATCAATCACAATCACCATCATCACTACTAATGCCATCATCACTACAACTGCCACAATCATCACAATTACTGTCATCATCACCATTACTATGAGCATCATCACTACTACAATTACAATCATCACTACTACTACTCTCACCATCATCACTACTACTATATCCATCATTACTACTGTCACAAGTATTACCATCACGTATCCTACTGTCACCATGATCACTAGTACTGCCATCATCACCATTACTATGATCTTCATCATCACAACTATTGTCATCATCACTACAACTTATCACTACTACTCACCATCATCACTGATACTCACACCATCGTCACTACTGTCATTATTATCACTACAACTATCATCATTACTTGTCACCATCATCACTACTATTATGACCATCATCACTACTACTAGTGCTGTCACCATCATATCTACTACTGTCATCATCATCACTACTGTCATCATCATCAATACAACTACAACCATCATCACAACTATTATCATCATCATCACTACTATCACCATCAATCCCACTATTACTACCATCACTTCTAATGCCAACTAAACTAACTTAACGTAGCAAATGCGTAGCGAGATCTTTTCGCCCCCAGAACGCCATCATTGCTGGGGGGGGGGGGGGGGGGGGAGTCCGGGAGGGGGGAGGGGGGGGCTTGGTAAAACCATATTTTGGACCTAAAATCATAACTATTGCATACATTCAAAACATCTTTTTTGACTGACGTTCGCATTCACGCAACAAATGTTTGTGTGAAATTTGGTGAAAATCCGTCCAACGGTCTAGGAGGAGTTTCGGGACAGATGGACAACAACAACGACGACAGAAATTTCTTTCCGATGGTACCCACTATACGGGGGGGCGATACCAAACTCTGCTTACGCAGAGTTGATTAGCCTAAGGCGTTTCGTTTCTTCGTAGGTATCCATGGCATTTCCTATTTTTGCTGTCGTTATTCCCTTATTTTATTTTGGATAAAATATTGTCCCGGTTTTTTCATTAACACTTACCTTTCATTTTTGTTGTTGTTTCATATTTTAATGCTTTCCCCATTATGTATTCAACTGTGCACGTCCTTTTTGTTTAATTCCAAATTACAAGTTTACGGAATAAACAACAGTTCACATATTTGATTGTGGATAGTAGGTATTAGAATTGATAAACAAGTTAGAAATATAACCAAAATTCACTTGCCTTCATTCTCTTCACTTTGTTTGTATTTCTTCAGTCGTTAATAATTATGTTTATGGTGTAGTCTGGTGTTCCATTACCAAAACAATATTTCAAATTATTGTTTGATCTATATAATTTGACTCATACTATACCAGAGCATTTTGCAATTTATGTATCCCTTAGTACCAGCCATTCCGGCCAAAATGACTCATCCAAAGCGAGACAGTATCCTCTCACCACGACAACTGAGTGGTGACTGAGTGTCTCTGACCTTGAACAGCTAGGCTCAGGGGTAGGCATGAGCAGCATCGCCAATACCTAGCAGCATTACCTTCAAGGCATGTTAGCTGCTCCTGCTTGATATTAGCAGGAACAAGGGTCGCGTATTAGTGACAGATTATGGCCATCACTATTGTACTAAAGGATTAGGGCGACGCCGATACAGAATAGGTTAAGCATTACATTCTTTATAATTGAATTATAAGGCAAAATAATGAATTATTAACTCCTAACCAGCGGGCATGTTTGTTTACATCACCGTAGTGCTGGGCAGGTATATTTACCGAAAACGAGCTTCATTCCCCGTTCTTTCTCATGCATAAGCAATAACCAGAACGTAATACAATTATGTGTCCGTGAAAGGTCGATAATTGAGCTTTCTAATGACACCTGAATCATCCTTGTACGACCATGAGTTCTCTTGCAACGATCGTGTAACCGGAGGTGAAAATACCATAAAATTAGGTATTTTTACCGATTTTATCCTTGTTGAGAGAGGTAGGGTGGTGGTGGTGAGATACATTATGTGTCAGTGACAGCCACATGGTGGTAGCGAGCGGTCTGAGCAAGCCTATCGTCCCCCCAACACTCGGTTTCTTTCTCATAGCTCATAATGTCCTCAAAATGGTATCATTCATATGAAGGGCGCCGCAGGCGTGGCCAATATTCGCTCTCCCATCATATGACGGTCATCGTCATTTTGAGGGTTAAGGACACTAAATATGTTTTACAATCAGTATATAAATAAACATTGATTTGACAGAATTGTTGAAATAGCCTTACACATGATAAATAGAGATGGTACGTAATATTTAGGGTTGAATTCCATATTATTCCATATTTTTCATTACTACATTCCTCTATATCCACATATGCATAAGCAAACATGCATGCACACACTCACACACAAATACACACACACACACACACACAAAATAGAGACATACAGGCAAATAGGCACACACACACACAAATAGACACACACATACGTCCTATCTCTTCAGTACGGCCATCCGATCCTCCCAGCCAGCGGCGCTTGTGGCACTTTGGCGCTGCCGAGTGGGAGGCTCTCCGGTAGTACTTCGTTGATTTCCCATGGAATGACTTCTGCTTCCGTGGCCTAGGACCCTCGGAGAGTGCTGAACGCATTACCGAAGTAATCCTCTCTGGCATGGAAGCGTACATTACATTTTCTTTCTCTCAGTCTAATGCAAAAACATCTTGGTTTATTCACGCTTGTTCTACTTATGTCCACAACAAGGAGGAAGCATTCAAACGGTACCGACGCCATAAAACTCAAGAATCTCATTCTTCCTATGTTTCTGCCCGGAATCAAGCCAAATCTGTTCTTCGACTTGCCAAGCACTCTTTCATCAATAATAAATGCTCTTTCATCAATAATAAATGCACTGAACTATCCAACTCTAGGTCTTCGCAAGCTTTCTGGCATCTAGCCAAAAACCTCTCCAACAACTTTTTTTCCTCGTCTTTCCCTCCCGTTTTCCACTCTGATGGCACAACCATCACTTCTTCCTCTGACAAACTGAACTCTTTGCTCAAACTTTTGCCAGAGACTACCTTGGATGCTTCCGGTGCTATTCCTCCCTCTCCACCCCCCTCTCTCCTACTTATGCCTAATATACTCATTTCTTCTAAGGATGTACTTTCTACCCTCTCTGGGCTTAATACTAAGCAGGTGTACGGTCCGGACGGTGTTCCTCCTGTTGTATTTAAAAACTGTGCTTCATTGCTGATCCCCTGCCTAGGCAAACGCTTTCGTCTCTGTCTCTCCTCTAACGTCTTTCCTTCTTGATGGAAGTTTGCTCTCATTCAACCTGTCCCAACGAAGGGTGACCGCTCTCAACCCTCCAACTATCGTCCAATTGCTCTCATATCTTGTATCTTTAAAGTTTTTGAAACTATTCTTGCTTCAAAATTTGTTAAGCATTTCTCTTCTCATAATCTGCTCTCAGATCACCAGTATGGCTTTCTTAAGGGTCGCTCTACTGGTGATCTTCCTTCATATCTTACTAACTCTTGGTCATCCAACTTTCGGGACTTCGGTGAGACTTTTGATGTTGCACTAGACATATCGAAGGCCTTCGATAGTGTCTGGCACAAATCTTTAATTTCAAAACTGCCCTCGTTCGGTTTCTGTCCCTCCATCTGTGCCTTTGTCTCTATTTTCCTTTCCGGCCGTTCCATAGCTGTGGTTGTGGACAGCCATCGCTCATATCCTCATCCTATCAACTCCGGTATTCATCAGGGTTCTGTCCTATCTCCTATTCTCTAATTTTCATAAATTACCTTCTCAACTGTACATCCAGTCCCATCAATTCATATGCACACGACTCTACCGACTCTTCCGTACACCACTCAATTAGTTTTCCAGAACGCTCCAGCCAGCACTCCCTCAAAAGTAAAAGTAATGAAGCCATAAAATAATTATCTTCTGATCTAGCTACTATTTCCAATTGGGGTAGAGAAAACCTTGTTGCATTTAATGCTTCCAAAACTCAATTTATCCATCCTACTACCCATCAGGAACCTCCAGAGGACTATCCCTTATTCTTCAACAACACAACAATCAACCCTTCATCTTCTCTCAATGTTCTCGGTGTCTCTTTTTCTTGTGCTCTCACTTGGAAAGACCATATTACCAGTCTCGCTAAGGCAGCCTCCCAGAAGCTGGGTGTGCTCAACCGCCTCAAGGAGTTCTTGCTCTGTACAGGGGCACAGTGCGTCCTTGTATTGATTATTGTTCACATGTGTGGGGAGGATCCTCTCACACCACACTCCTAGATAAAGTAGAAAGGAAAGTCTTTCGTATCATTAACTCCCGTCCACTCACCAACTCTCTGCAATCTCTCTCTCTCTTCGCCGCAATGTTGCATCTCTTTCGCTATTCTATCGCTACTACAATAATCAGTGTTTCTCACAGCTTTCCCAGTGTATACCACCTCCTCTACGTAGGGTACGTAGTACCCGCCTTGCAACACAAACCCACCCCTACTCTGTGCAACTCTCCAACCCAAGAGTGAAACGCTATTCTCAGACTTTCTTCTATTCAACTGGTGAGCTCTGAAACTCTCTCCCAGAATCAGTCTTTCCCTCTTCCTATGATTTACATTGCTTCAAACTCCGTGTGTCAAGGCATTTTAGCTCGAACGTCCCTTGATTTCGGCCCTGTCACTCTTTGAAAGCCGGGGAAGGCACTCGCTGCAGGCAGTTATGCCTTTTGTCTCCCTCATTCACATAGAAAAAAATATATATATAAAATACTCACACACACACACACACTGTAAATCACCCCCCCCCCCCCCCCCCCCTTAACATTCCTACGTCCTGTTCAATAAAACTGTTCCCACGCTCTTTGTTGCAGATAGTAAGTGTGTTTGTGTTGCTATGTTTACGGTGTGTGTGCGTGTGTTTTTATCGGTATGTTTTTTTGTGTGAGTGTAATCGATGGTCTGCGGTTCATTATTATTTTACTTCACTTAGTTCATAAAATATATGCAGAAATGTAATAATTTCGCAACTTGTAACCCATTCCCAACACATGACTCTTGCTACACCATAGTTTCGCTGTAGCATCCACTACATCATAATAATTATCTAATGCGTCGCATGACTGACACAGAGTAACGCAGGTGTTACACGTGACCACTTTACTTATATGAATGGGGTCTGTTTGGGTCGTAAAGTAAGGTGTACCGGAATAGATTATTGAGAGAAGTCAAGATTCTGATCAATTGAATTGAAATTGAATTGAATTGAAATCTTTTTATTTAGCCTTTAGTATACAATACAATTTTGCTTACAAATGATTTGTTAAAAAACAAAAATATATAATAATAATAACAAAAAAAAATAAGGCTGAACCTTTTGAGAGATGTCTCTCTTAAAGGCACCTGGCTATAACTCGATCTATCAAATTACAATTGTATATAATACACTTAGTCACAGCTATGAGCCCCGGGAACTACGTGTTGTAAAGATGTTTTCTAAATTCGAAAAGGGATGTATGTAGGCAAAATATAATAACATAAAACAAATCAATGTATTTGGTATTGATTTATTTGCACTGTGCAGTATGTTTTTGAATATACGGTATTATGAACTTGTGAAGATTCAATAGTATAGCAGCCTTGCATGAACAATATGGATTACATGAGTTTGTAGTGTGTTGTGTGTGTATATGTTTGTGTATGCATGTATGAGATAAGTTTGGTTTTGCTATATTGTGTGTAAAAATAATGCAGTAATGTTTGTTTTTCCATCTTTATTTTCGTCGTATTGACACACATATATCTCTGACTGTCCTTACATGTGTGCGTGTGGCTGCAACCTTAATTGAGGCCTTGGCAGTTAATAATGAAGGGAGACGGTGCCCAATACCCTCATGTTTAACTTCAATTTCTCTCCTTATTGACTCCATTACTCCTCTCTCGGTCTTTCCCTCTCTGTCTTCTCACGTTCTCCCACACTGCTCTATATACCTCACTTTCTCCAGCAGTCTTCTCTACTTCCCTTTCTTGGCTCTACTACTTTTTATTTACTGGTACTGTACTATTGAATCTTACACATTTACTCACCTTCCACTCTCTTACGAACTTATTCTCTAAATTTAATATATATTTACATTATTGCCATGTTTACGAGCCCTTGATGTCCCGTCGTTTCTCTTTTCCAACTGTGTTTATTTATGTATATTGTATATATATATTTTCTGTATAAGGTAATTTTCTAAGTTACCACTCTGCCTCTCTACTTGTTTTACCCTCCCCCCTCCCTGCACTTAGAGTTTTGTCAATAAAGTTGTAAGACTTGTCATTTAGCTGTGAGTGTGGCCGCGGGTCTTCACTTTAATTGGGCTAAACCTGGCTCCCCCCCCCTCCCCACCCCCACCCACCCACCCACCCCCTCCCCGATACTGTTTGGTTGGGAAACTTAATTGGCGGGCCCTTTTAGCTTCCTTGAACTAGACCATTGTATATTTTCTCACTTATTATGCTCCCCCTCACCCCCCCCCCCCTCTCTCTCTCTCTCTCTCTCTCTTTCTCTCTCTCTCTCTCTCTCTCTCTTTCTCTCTCACTGCAGCTTGCAGAAGATAGAACATTCACTATCCAAAGATTACCTTGCATTATGTATATATTTGTATTTATGTAGTTAGCTTATATATGGCATACATCTTAATGAATGGGATACATTAAATGTTTATATTAAATTCGTGCACAGTTTTTATTTTCTATAAGAGTGACGGAAACAAAAGGAAGAACTGCCTGTAGCGAGTGCCTCCCCTTTAGTTGAAAGAGTGACAGGGTCAACATAATTGGACGTTCGAGCCAAAATGCCTGGACAGACGGAGTTTGAAGCAATTTAAGTCATAGGAAGAGGGAAAGACTGATTCTGGGAGAGAGTTCCAGAGCTCAGCTGTTGAATACAAAAAAGACTGAGAGTAACTTTTCACTCTTGGGTTGAAGAGTTGCACAGAGTGGGGGTGAGATTGTGATGCAAGACGGGTACGCTACTATGTACCCTACTTAGAGGAGGTGGTATACACTGGGAGAGCTCTGAGGAACATTGATTATTGTAGTAGCGATATAATAGCGAGAGATATGCAACATTGCGGCAAAGAGAGAGCCTTACAAGTAGCAACGCAAATTTAACAAATACAACCTTAGAGTTAACAACTGATACGCCCCGCCACCCCCACCACCCTCATGAAGTTTCCAACTAATATTGTTAACAGCTGGCAAAATCTCTAACTGGCAGCCTTGCTAAGTTTACAACTATCAACGTTGACATATAGATAATGCCTCTCGTCTTACTTAAACCACATGATCTGTAAGGTAAGCTTACAAAGTAGCATTCAACAAAACCTTTCACCTTCAAACATTCCAAAGAGACCCTGACACCACTATTGACACCAGAGTGGATTGCTCATCAGTTCCCTGCTTCCTACGCTTTTCAAGAACTACCAACTTCATAGACGCGCGAGCGCCATCACCTTTGGTGGATACTGCTTCCAGGGACCAAGTTGCCTGATCATATAGGCCTAAATATTGTTTACAATAAATCTTATTATTGAACCAGTATACATTTTTTCGAACCCTGTGACATTTTACATATTTTCATAAATTTTAACATCTTGAGTACCCAGGTAAAGCACTGGGAGACGGCTCGGTGCATGACACACAATATCTTTCATTTATCTCACACACACACGTAGGCGTAACGGATAGCGCGTCTGGTTCACAACCGGCAGGTCCAGGGTTCGAGACCCAGGCGGGGAAGATACATTTGGGCAAGTCTCCTAACGGTGTAGCCTCTGTTCACCTAGCAGTATAAATAGGAACCTGGCATAAGTGGACGAAGTTGTGACGTCCCCTCTGGGGGTTGGTGGTCTGTTACAAGGTGAGAAGGGTATCGTATAGGTCAACCAAAGCCTTCGGGTGAGACTCGTACCGTACAGAGCAGCCCAAGCCTTCGATATCAGATGTCGCCAATCGACTGATTACAGACTACACTCACATCCACAGCCAACAATACACCAACACATGAAATGCACTTTACACAATACATTCTCTGTTAAGGAGGCGCGATAATAATGAGCTGAAGCTCGCATTGCGTGGAACCCCCTTGACAAAACAAGTTCGGTGAATTTCATAAACACACACTTACACATATATATAATTAAAATGTTTACACGCACCTAAAACATGCATAAAAACTACACTCGTACATGTTCACAAAGCATAGCATCATGAACTTATAAATACACAAAATAATTACATAGCCACAGGAATACAAACTGCCAAACACACTGGATTGTCAACAAAAAATCCCCCTTTAGGAAAACAGTTTCAAATGATTCGATCTTGGAGAGAGAGAGAGAGAGAGAGAGAGACTAGAAATTACACGGCAGTGACCTCCACTATTCTCTAGAAGTATTCACACTTCTAGATAACATATCGCCACACCGTTTTCACAGCCTGTCCATGAATATACGAGGAAGGCCGTAAGTGAATCACAATTCATTATATGAACTGTGCAAGTAGCTGTGGGGATTTACTTTTAACTCCATGAGGTGGAGGTGGTGGCAGGCCGTGCAGCAACACAGCCCCACTCACAACTTGTTTACCCAGCCACCATCATCATTTGCCACTAGTCTGCCGCTATTTATGCCACACTTTATGTATGTTATGTCTGTAGGATATTAGCCCCTGGCCACTCTGCCAACTAGAGACCCCCATACGTGGTAGGAAGCTGAAAAGAAGCGTGTTGGGTTGGCAAATCGCTGAATAGGGTTAGGGTTAGGTTCCCTCACAAAGGGAGTCTCTTGGCTGAGAGTTCGATCATCCCTTGACCTGTCCAAGATGATCCACGCCATTTAGAGGCTGGGGGATTTGTTATCGGCTTCTCATCAAAGCCAAGGGGTAGGTAGGAAAACAGTGGGTTACTAAGCTTTAGGATATTAAGAGAGATTATTACCACACGTTAACCATCAATACTTTGGTACACAATGTTTTTTATTTACCCTGAACATTAGGATATACCTACTTTTGGTAATATATTACTTATGGGGAATCTACTGGGAAAACACAACCCAGGCTGAATTAACAGCGACTAGTCTCCCTAAGGCAATTAAATAAATTACTTCTACCCACTCAACCCCTTACTTTCCCCAACTACCCCTCAGCCATCGAAAACAAAAATGAGTGACAACAATAACACTCAACGTAGAAGGATCGAAAGCCCAAGAGCAATCTCAGAATATCAACCTAAACATTGGTGTTCTGGCTTTGGCAAATTAGTTACTATAGAGGTGGATAGAGCATGCGAGATATACAATTGTCCTAATTTATGTCATGTTGCCTGTCTTAATAATGTATCTGACTTTAACTGTGAGAAAACTAAACAAATGAGATTTTGTTTGGAGATAACTGTATACTCCAGTCACATTGTATGCAACTATTGAAGCTGACACTGAAGAAGAGGTGCAAAATAGTGTAGAATAGGAGGAAGAACAACTTTACCAATGTCAGAAAGGCAACTGGTATAACAAGTGCAAACACTAAAACAAGAATTAGCAATAAATAAATCTCAGCTGGCTTGCATGACACACAAAATCTGTCATTTATCTTACACACACACACACACACACCGCCCTGCGAAGGAATTAAATGCGAAACCGTCAAGAACCACAAATTTGGATAAAGCTCCATCAACAAGACCCATATCCAAAACCCAATTTCTCCATCTAACTACCCGTCCGGAACTCCCAGAGGATTATCCCTTATTCTTCAACAATACAAAAATCAATCCTTCATCTCCTCTCAATATTCTTGGTGTCTCTTTTTCTGCTGCTCTCACTTGGAAAGACCATATTACCAGTCTTGCTAAGGCAGCCTCCCAGAAGCTGGGTGTGCTCAACTGCCTCAAGCGGTTCTTTACCCCTGCACAGCTCCTTGCTCTGTACAGGGGCACATGTGTGGGGAGGATTCTCTCACACCGCATTCCTAGACAAAGTAGAAAGGAAGGCCTTTCGTATCATTAATTCCCGCCCACTCATCAACTCTGCAAACTCTGTACATTTTTCGGTAGAAAAATGTCGCAATGTTGCATCTCTCTCTCTATTCTATCGCTACTACAATAATCAGTTCTCCTCAGAGCCCTCCCAGTGTATACCACCTCCCCTACGTACGGTACATGGTACCCGTCTTGCAACACACTCCCACCCCTACTCTGTATAACTCTCCAACCCAAGAGTGAAACGTTACTCTCAGTCTTTCCTCTATTCAACAACTGAGCTCTGGAACTCTCTTACAGAATCAGTATTTCCCTCTTCATATGACTTAAATTGCTTCAAACACTGTGTGTACAGGCATTTTGGTTCGAACATCCCTTGATTGGCCCTGTCACTCTTTCAACTATAGGGGAGGCACTCGCTACAGGCAGTTTTGCTTTTTGTCTCCCTCACTCACATAGAATGTTTTATATATATATATTCCGGTATATATATATATATATATATATATAGAAACATTAGGACCAGGGTTATGAAAAACATCTTGGGATGGTACGTCCTCGTATAGGTATTAACGAAACCTCCGTCCCCCTTCTGTGCTTTTAAGATTTTCTTGTGTTGGGGTAACTACAGTATTGCTTTAATTTTAAGTTGGTAGCCTTATTGAACTAATGTTTTGGGTTGAAATAATAGTTTTAACTCCCTTAGAATATTATGTTATGCATAATTGTCTACAGTCCTGTCCCTCTTGACAGTTCTATTTTAAAATATTAGTTTGTGTAACTTCGGTGACTCTAGTTTTGTTTTATATATAAACAATTATTTACTCGTTCCTTTGATACAGTATTTCATTTGGTAGCTGTTCCTCTTTTTTGTCTGTGAATCCTAGTAAACTCGGAATTTTGCCATTCATGTTATTATTGCCTACATGTTTTAATATATTGTGTTCATTTATGTTTCTAGACCTGATAAAGGACGCAGAGAGTCCTAAACGTGTTATCAACTAAAGACACCTCCCAAGATGTTTTTCATAACCCTGGTCCTATTGTTCTTATATAGACTGCGCTTTCCATGCAACCAGTCGATATCGTATATGTATATATATATATATATATATATATATATATATATATATATATATATATATATATATAATTATATATATATATATATATTTACATCCACCTAATTTAATTATTGCATTATATCTTTGAGGCATTTCTTTTCACCACTTTCCATTCACCGGCCTGTGAATTTAACCATGGAGGTAAGAGTTTTGCAAATGTTTTGTTTTTGAAGTGGCGTGTTTGATATTCATGATTTTCTTGAGGGCTCTAAAGAACACGAATTTATAATTTACAAAAGTGGTTTGTGAATGTGTTAGCCGTTATGGACGGTGGGGAGAGATGTATAGCAATAATAGAGAAGTACAGGAGTTTTCAATAATTTGATTATATACAGAAACATATTTTGATTAATTTGTTTAGCAGTATGATAAATATTGTGTAATAACATTTCCTGATCGGGATATACATTATATCATTTTCAGTATACCTACTGCAAAATTATGTATATTTATATATTCATGTTTATTAGGGTGAGGGCTGGTCCTGTCCAGAGTGAGGTTTAGTATCCTCTACCCAACCTTAGCTGTTTATGTCTGTCTCTTTGCCTGTACTACTTTTCCTATTTCGGGGGCGGGAGGGTAGGATTCCTCCTCCCATTGTAAAATTCACCTACTAGACGACACAGAGAAAGGGGCGAGAGGACGCACAAGTGGTTCCGGACCCTAAGAATTGTAACTTTAAATTATGTTTCTGTTTGAACTCTGTCTTCAGTCGGCCACCCCCAGCTATGGGGTATATATGTACCTGAGTATATATATCGATTTATCTATAGACTCGTCCCACAACCTATCTGTCTGTGCCTGAAGCTCTTCACACAGCATGTTTATCAGTTTCTCAAGTTGCCATCAATAATACCGCTGACTAATCCTCTTCCACCGATGTGATTAGTTGTAGTTGTTTTACTGACAGTGTATGTGTGTGCGTGTGTGTGTGTGTGTGTGTGTGTGTGTGTGTGTTAGTGTGTGTGTGAGATAGACAGAGAGAGTGTGTGTGTGTGTGTGCGAGTGATTGGGTGTGTGATGCGTTTGGCAAGTTATATTTTTTGGACAATTCATACAATGGTTCGTTATTGTTGCTGCTTCTAAGCAATGTACAAAACTGTAGTATCTTCGACAATAAGAAATTATGTTAGATTCTATCAAACGCCTTTGATATATCCAGTGTTTTTGTATGTGTTTCATAATTTTTGTCTTTGGCTTGTTTAATTTGATGCGTAAGAAAGCAAAGAATGTCTGCAGTTGTATTTTGCATTAAAACGTAAACGGATGGGAATTAATCTTACTTGTCATTCCAATCAAATGAGTTTGCTTTTATAGTATGCCAACATCCATCAAACGCTTATTTCAAACTTAAGAGTAATTAATTGCAGCCACTTACTAGTATGTATATCTCACATTTGAATGAGATCATAGTACAAAGGAAATCAAGCAACAACAGATCTAGTGACCCTTCTAGGTTGCTTGTCCTCCAAAACACTGAGGATCAAGTGTCCAAACAGTGGTTTAGAGTGGGTAAGGGAACATTGGAAGGGGAATTACTGCCCTGGAACTAATGTCCGTGGCAGGATTAGGAAGTTAGTAGGGGACAGATGGGTTAGTAACTGAGGGGGGGATAAAATAAAGTTATTCATTTACAAACGCAGTCAGTCGCGGGTTTGATGCGAGATATTTGTCTAGGCGGAGTTTAAATGAATCAACGGTGATGCAGTCTATAACGTTTCGGGGAAGCCCATTCCACAAGTTGACAACTCGATTGAAGAAGAAATTCTTAGATTCGTGTGAGTTAAAAGATTTACCAATAATTTTGCAACCGTTTCCCCGCGTGTAATTAGATTGGTCGATAGTGAAGTACTTACTACAGTTCATATTGTCGATGCCTTTGATGATTTTGAACACTTGAATTAAGTCACCTCTTAATCTGCGCTGGGTTAAAGGAAATAGATTTAATTCTCTAAGACGCTCTTCGTATGGTTTGTTCTTTAGGCTAGGTATCATTTTGGTAACTCTACGTTGAACTCGTTCTAGCTTGTTTATATCTTTTTGGTAATAAGGGCACCAGGATTGAACGCAGTATTCCAGAAGAGGGCGGACTAATGAATTGTAAAGGGTTAGGATAACTTCTTTGGATTTATGCTCAAATGACCTGCCTATAAAGCCAATTATTTTGTTTGCCTTCTTAACAACTTCTGAACATTGTTGACTCGGTTTTAGGTTACTCGATATTGTTACTCCCAGATCGGTTTCTCTGTTTACATTCTTAAGCTGAGTGCCATTCATCGAATAGTTTGCTTTCTCATTTAGGTATCCGATATGTAGTACTTTACATTTATCCGCATTGAAACTCATTTGCCAAATTTGGGCCCAACATGACAATTTATCTAGATTGTGTTGCATATCGTCAACTTGTTCTTTTGAGAGTACGCTATTTGCAATTTTTGTATCGTCAGCAAATTTTGAGATTGTACAGGTGAGACCCTCATCTATGTCGTTGATGTAAATTAGAAAGAGAATTGGTCCTAGTACCGATCCCTCGGGTACCCCGCTACTTACATTGGTCCATTTTGATGCCTTACCGTTTATGACTACTCTTTGCTTTCTGTCGCTGAGCCAATTTTCTATCCATTTCAACACACCGTCTTGTATTCCATGCGCTTTTAGTTTTAGCAGTAAACGTTTGTGGGGAACTTTGTCAAAGGCCTTTTGAAAATCAAGGTATATAATATCTACAGCTTTACTCTCATCGTAGAGGTTGAGGATATCGTGGAAGAAGTCTAAGAGGTTTGTTAAACAGGAACGTTTTTTACGAAAGCCGTGTTGAGTATCTTTAAGTATGTTATTTTCCTCTAAGTGATTTACGAGTCTGTCTCGTATGACCGTTTCTAGCATTTTACATACAACTGAGGTTTCATCTAGATGAAAGAAGACTACAAAAAACAGTCAGCCTTCTATCTATAGGATAGAAGGCTGAGTGTCTTTTAGACTGCCGTGGTTATCGTCCTGATGGTCGACGGTTCGATCCCCACTGAGAGATTAGAAACATTTAGTGGCTCACGTGTATTTGTGATATATTCTCTCTCTCTCTCTCTCTCTATATATATATATATATATATATATATTTACACACACTGATCCTTGTAACCCCCTCTCTCTCTCACACTATACTGTTACCCCCGGATTTGATTATTGTGGTAATGTGCTAGTTGTGATGAATTTGGTGACTTTCGTGAGCGAGTTATGTTGATTGTGGTGGATATAGAGTTCGTGATACCTGTTGTCTTGTGGTACTTGGGATTTCTGTGGCATATGTGAACAGTGTGGTAATCTGTTAGTTGGCCAGAAATTACTCTGGTAGTTTTGATAGCAGTCGTATGACTAGTGTTTTGTGTACTTTTTGTGGTAGTTTGCATTGTTTGGTGTTTTTCAATGTGGTGAAGGGCTTTCTGCATTTGGCAGTAGAAGTAACTGAGTGTGGGTGGCATCTTCCTTCTTCTCATATCCACGCTGCTTCTTTCTGCCGTGTAGTTAACCACTCTATTTCATCGTTCACGTCCCGCGAGTGTTGCTCATGAGCATCTCCTTCCTGTTCCTTCAGGTTTGGGCCTCCTATTTCTCAGGAGGCCAGTGCAGCTCAGTGTTTTCCGTAGCGGGGATTCATACTCCTCTCCAGGCGTGTTACTCATGATATGATTGGTTATATCTTCATGGAACATTGCTCCAAAATGTTTCACGAATGGTGGAAATATGCTGTGGTGGACATTATTGCTTTGCTTGTTTTGATTTGGATTGTTTTGTTGATCTTTATTGTGGTGACAGTCCTATTAATATGAAGAATAACCGTGTGATTGAGATTGTTGGAAGCATTACATGTCCATGATTGTTATGCAGTCAGTTTTATGGCAACACAATATGTGCCATGTCATTGGAAAAACTTATTAAGTATTATAATAAAATATACACATACAACTAAAACATTATTTCCTAGAACATTGAGGTAACACATATGACTTAATGCAGTTTAATAATAGTTATTACTGATTTAGAAATGTTCAGTTGAAGAAATATAGCACAAGTGTGTGCATACTGTATAATCAGACTATTATGCAATATATATAATCAAATAACATGCAGTTTACTCTAACATAATTATATAACTTTATACAAGGATATTGGCCAATTAAATGTTGATAACAATATTTGTCTACTGCACAATTCCACTTGACTTTGTATGTTTATTAGATTTTCATGAACTTTTGAAAGTTGAATTGTTATGTATGCCTGTGAGCCTTTTTTTCTTTCATATGGGTGTGCTATAGTGGCTATAATGCCGATAGGCTTAGTAATATTAATTATATGGTAAGACATTAAATGTATTACGTAGGGTAATATATAATAAATTATGAAGTGCGGTTGTTATTATTATGTAATGGTAGGTCATTAGATTTATGTAGTAACGAGTGAACGTGTGGATAACATAATAAATATAGTATTGAAAATGGTGGTAGTTGTAGGAAAACATCGGTGACAGCGAACAGAAGTATGGCTGTAGATTAACGGCTGCCCGATATGATATAAATGTTAGTAATTGATGAAATGGTGGTGTTAATGTTTGTACTGGATATTGTTGTAATGTTGGTAGTCCTGTCGAGCTGCATCACCATTCCTTACACGTGACAAATACATTCAACACCAGAAACGAAACTAGGAGGGGTAACTTTTAATAGGCTTAGTCATGGATGAAAAGAGAGAGAGAGAGAGAGAGAGAGAGAGAGAGAGAGAGAGAGAGAGAGAGAGAGAGAGAGAGAGAGAGAGAGAGAGAACAAAACTAATGATGCACAGAGAAGGAAGAGACCGCATGAAGCACGTGCAAGTACGTGAAGCAATCATTAACTGAATCATTGCTCTTTACGAAACTACTTGTGTGGGAATCTACTTAAATTAGGTATAAGAGAGAGAGAGAGAGAGAGAGAGAGAGAGAGAGAGAGATAAGATAGGCTAGCATTAAGGTTCTTCCCTATACATCAATCACGCTTGTTACAAAACATCGCTTTATACTAATTGAAACTCAAATATTCATCAGCAGTATGTTTGATAAATATAACTTACAAACACGAAGATCAGTAGCAAAAGGAAGTAAGATATACATGTGATGCAAAGAAAAAGACTATCGAATTGAAGTATAACCTATAATTATACAAATCCCAAGATGAGACCAAGAAACAAATCGGCAGAGAGAACTAGACCATTGCAAAGCCGATAAGGGCCAAATGTATAATTGGGGATGGCGAATGTGAAAGTGAAAAAGGAGAATAACTGAACGACAGATAAAACCTAGCATACATATTTACCATTTCTTGGAAAACATGTGATGGTCTGACTCTATAGCAATGGTGTACAATCGCGCTAATAAGTGATGTCTCGGCACCAAGTATGTTTTGATCAATAATTGGTATCAGTATTATCTAAGCTTCATTTCTTCATATCCTGTGAAATATACAAACATGTTCCTTCACTTACCCACCCTGTTCAACATCTGACAGACATTAATACAGCACAGAGAGAGCCAAACGTAATGGCAGCTGGGTTATGACTTATTAGCGCGACCGTACGAGATAAAAAGGAGGGAGATAAGGAAGAGAAGAGAGGAAGAGTAAAGAGTGGAGAGAATAAGGGAGGGAGAGGGTGGAAGGGAAGAAAAGTGAAGGGATAACAGGGGGGAGAGCAGTAAGAGGATCCCGTGAGGGTCTACATAAAGAGATTGGAGTTTGTTCTCTCAATATAATTTTCTCGCTATTCCAAAATATAACCTTTGAGGACTAGTGCTAAATATAACCTTTGAGGACTAGTGCTAAATATAACCTTTGAGGACTAGTGCTAAATATAACCTTTGAGGACTAGTGCTAAATATAACCTTTGAGGACTAGTGCTAAATATAACCTTTGAGGACTAGTGCTAAATATAACCTTTGAGGACTAGTGCTAAATATAACCTTTGAGGACTAGTGCTAAATATAACCTTTGAGGACTAGTGCTAAATATAACCTTTGAGGACTAGTGCTAAATATAACCTTTGAGGACTAGTGCTAAATATAACCTTTGAGGACTAGTGCTAAATATAACCTTTGAGGACTAGTGCTAAATATAACCTTTGAGGACTAGTGCTAAAGATGACCTGGGAGAATGACAGATGTATAGGCGAGTCAGATTGAGAGAGAGACAGAGCAGAGCTACAGGTGAAGAGGACTCAGGGTGAGTCATGGTAGTGGTGAGAGTGAGTCAGGGCTGGGATAGTGATGGTGATAGGCAGTCAGGGTGAGTCATGGTAGTGGTGAGAGTGAGTCAGGGCCAGGATAGTGATGGTGATAGGGAGTCTGGGTGAGTCATGGTAGTGGTGAGAGTGAGTCAGGGCCAGGATAGTGATGGTGATAGGGAGTCAGGGTGAGTCATGGTAGTGGTGAGAGTGAGTCAGGGCCAGGATAGTGATGGTGATAGGGAGTCAGGGTGAGTCATGGTAGTGGTGAGAGTGAGTCAGGGCCAGGATAGTGATGGTGATAGGGAGTCAGGGTGAGTCATGGTAGTGGTGAGAGGGAGTCAGGGCCAGGATAGTGATGGTGATAGGGAGTCAGGGTGAGTCATGGTAGTGGTGAGAGTGAGTCAGGGCCAGGATAGTGATGGTGATAGGGAGTCAGGGTGAGTCATGGTAGTGGTGAGAGTGAGTCAGGGTCAGGATAGTGATGGTGATAGGGAGTCAGGGTGAGTCATGGTAGTGGTGAGAGTGAGTCAGGGCCAGGATAGTGATGGTGATAGGGAGTCAGGGTGAGTCATGGTAGTGGTGAGAGTGAGTCAGGGTCAGGATAGTGATGGTGATAGGGAGTCAGGGTGAGTCATGGTAGTGGTGAGAGTGAGTCAGGGCCAGGATAGTGATGGTGATAGGGAGTCATGGTAGTGGTGAGAGTGAGTCAGGGCCAGGATAGTGATGGTCATAGGGAGTCAGGGTGAGTCATGGTAGTGGTGAGAGTGAGTCAGGGCTGGGATAGTGATGGTGATAGGCAGTCAGGGTGAGTCATGGTAGTGGTGAGAGTGAGTTAGGGCCAGGATAGTGATGGTGATAGGGAGTCAGGGTGAGTAATGGTAGTGGTGAGAGTGAGTCAGGGCTGGGATAGTGATGGTGATAGGCAGTCAGGATGAGTCATGGTAGTGGTGAGAGTGAGTCAGGGCTGGGATAGTGATGGTGATAGGCAGTCAGGGTGAGTCATGGTAGTGGTGAGAATGAGTCAGGGCCAGGATAGTGATGGTGATAGGGAGTCAGGGTGAGTCATGGTAGTGGTGAGAGTGAGTCAGGGCTGGGATAGTGATGGTGATAGGCAGTCAGGGTGAGTCATGGTAGTGGTGAGAATGAGTCAGGGCCAGGATAGTGATGGTGATAGGGAGTCAGGGTGAGTCATGGTAGTGGTGAGAGTGAGTCAGGGCTGGGATAGTGATGGTGATAGGCAGTCAGGGTGAGTCATGGTAGTGGTGAGAGTGAGTCAGGGCCAGGATAGTGATGGTGATAGGGAGTCAGGGTAGTGGTGATAGTGAGTCATGATAGTGGTGAGAGTGAGTCAGGGCTGGGATAGTGATGGTGATAGGCAGTCAGGGTGAGTCACGGTAGTGGTGAGAGTGAGTCAGGGCCAGGATAGTGATGGTGATAAGGAGTCAGGGTGAGTCAGGGTAGTGGTGATAGTGAGTCAGGGCTGGGATAGTGATGGTGATATGGATTCAGGGTGAATCATGGTAGTGGTGAGAGTGAGTCAGGGCCAGGATAGTGATGGTGATAGGGAGTCAGGGTGAGTCAGGGTAGTGGTGATAGTGAGTCAGGGCTGGGATAGTGATGGTGATATGGATTCAGGGTGAATCATGGTAGTAGTGAGAGTGAGTCAGGGCCAGGATAGTGAAGGTGATAGGGAGTCATGGTAGTGGTGAGAGTGAGTCAGGGCCAGTAGAGTAAATGTGATAGGGAGTCAGGGTGAGTCAGGGTAGTCAAGTTGAAGGGTAGTCAGAGTGATGGTAATCAGGATCAGGGTGGGTCATATTCAAGGTAAGTAGCATGAGGTCTGGACAATATAATATTCGGTAACTGAGCTCTAAGCTTATAAACAATGATAGGACATTGTCGATAATATATGAGGATAGAATAAAACAAAAGAGTTTGGGAGGGTGAAATATCTTAATATTTATTTTGAGTGATATCAATATTTTATTTATATTGATTTATTGGATGTATTTATTTCACATAACTTTATCGTGTTTTGTTAATGATAACCTGCAATACAATACTATTTAGCATTATATTACTGATCCACAGAACAGTATGGTTTATTTGGCTATTGTTCACACTTTTATATTTATCGTTTCAAACTATTAGTATACGAATATCATATATTATTCGAGGCTTTGATTGAAAAAACATTAAGAAGTCGATGACAAACAAACAAAAAATAAAAAGTAAATTAAAAAGAAAAGCAAACACATATCTTGCTAAACACTTCAATGATTACACCAATGTGATTTAATCAAAATTATTAAATCAATGCCAACCCTTGAGAAGTATGCCAAAATGCTTGAATCAGAAAACTGAATGGAAATATTCAACCATTAACGACGTCATATTTGCCCTAGACAGTTGTGTCTCGGTAAGTGAAGTAACTATAGTCTGTATGTTTCCCAGCGGACGGTAAACTGCCATGTCTCTGTTTTAACTCTTTCACGCTTTATGACGCAGAGGTTGCCAGATTAGCAATAAGAAATAGAGTTATCTCACTCTTATAATTACCTCTTCAGAGTTAGTTTTCTGCCCACAGCTAACTCGAAGACAACTGCAGAGGTTGAAGTAATTAAACTAAAGGTTTCTAAATACCCCTGATGGTAACAAAGGCTTTACAGTATCCCTAATAGGCTCAACATTGCGTCATAAGCGTGAAAAGGTTAATTACTTAGCTTTTTGCAGCGCAATATGTTATCAATGGTGTTATCCTGGCATTAATATGCCACAGAAGCAGAGTGGTTTCATGTTTGTTCCTCAAATATTGAAGACATCAGTCGGTAAGGTACCTAATATACAGTCAGCTGAATTAAACCCAGCTAGAGTAGCCTTACTTACCGCTAGTATTTACATAATAAGGGTAGGTTTTGACGTTGTATGCAAGCAAAATGCTATTATGAAATAAATGTCGTAGTTGTGAATATATAAATACTGTTCTTAGCTTTGAGTATATATCTGACGTTTTTTTTTTTTTTTTCTGTAATTGAGGGAGGCAAAAGGCAGAACTGCCTATAGCGAGTGCCTTCCCCATAGTTGAAAGAGTGACACGTTTGTGATAATGTAACGGAAATGCGTAAAAATAGAAATGTTTTAACCTGAGCGTGAAGGACCATGGCAGAGTGAATGAGCTTAGAGCATATATCAAAATCGTGAGTATGAACAAAATAAGCATAGGGACAACACAAAACACAGCAGAAACACAATGAACACACAAAAACAAAATAGAAATTCACACACATCTAGGTCATCCAGGAGAAGACCCAGATACCAGGGTCACCAAGGTCCCTCCCGCACTCCCCCGGCCCCCGACCACCCGTAGAGGTTCCGATCTCGGCAGGCAGACATGCAGCGGAGCCGAAGCCACAAGCCCGCCCACCACACTTCCAGGCGCACCCTTCATATAAATCGTCTCCCCGGGCCAGGCGCCTGATGGACTATTATCTAGTCCAACTTGCTCCCGACCCCTTCACCCAAATGATCACATGTTCACTCATCCATTCACAAGCATTCTCCATTCATTCCTCTTCACTACCACTTCCTTTGCCTGATCTATAGTCATTCCTCTATCATCCAAAGCTTGTTTTACACAGTCTCTCCATCTCAATGGGGGTCTTCCTGCCCTTCTATCTCCCCTTGTATCTGACTCACATATTCTCTTTGTAAGCCTTTCATCTTCCATTTGTTCAACATGACCATACCAGCTCAGCACCCTTTTGTCTACTCTGGCTGACAAATGTTCCAACTGCCCCACTTTCCTACGTATCTCTTCCTTCCTCAATCTGTCTCTAAGAGTAACTCCACACATAGTCCTCAAGCAGCTCATCTCCATCACATCCAGTTTTCTTCTCTCCTTTTCCTTCAGAGCTCATGTCTCAGCCCCATACATCACTGTTGGCAAAACAACTCCTTGAAACATTGCACTTTTTACTTTCATTCCGAGATTTCTCATCTTCCACATACTTCCCATTGCTCCAAAAACCTTCCTTCCTTCACACACTCTCTGTTTTACCTCAATTACCATTCCTCCACTCCTGCTTATCGTTCCTCCTGGGTATTTAAAACACTCTACTTGTTCCAATATTTCCCAATCCAGCCTCACATCTAGATTCACCCTACCATCACCCCTATTACTCACCATTACTTTACTTTTATTGACGTTCACCTTCAGATTCCTGCTCCCACAAACCACACCAAACTCTTTGACTACCCGCTGCAGTTTCTCCTCCGAATCTGCCACCAATACTGCGTCATCAGCGAACAGCAATTGATTCAAATACTGTTGTTAATAACATTAAACCATTACCTTAGCCTAGCCATTCCCTATGAGTTTTTGATATGTATTCAATCCACAATATAATACCAAAAATTGATTTCCCTTTCTCGAGTATCCCAAAATTATGGTGCGGTATCCCCTAATGTTCCTCTAATCTTTGTTCTTAAACAATTACACTAGATCAAGGTGGATGGTGCCTATTATTAACTTGTCCAAGTTGACCTACCTAGAGCGGACCTAGCATGGTGTCGTAACTGAGCTCACAGGAATTTGTCTACATGACCAGATCAATATTTAGTATTTACTTAGTAAATGCAGAGACTTGGCGAAAGATAAAGGCTTACAATTATTTTATTATTTCCGAGAAGTTCGAAGGTCTCGATTATAGTAGACAAAATAATATCCAACACTGTAGTCATAGGTTAGAGAAAATAATATATGTGTATTTATTTTAATACATTAATTTGTTGCACTAAATACAAATAACACATACACACAATATTTATCTATCACACTATTATTACACGGAGTGATATTCGATTGATATATTTACTGCACAGCAATATTTATTATTGACCATTTTTGCTCAGAAATCTCTGAGTGAAAGTAAAAAGTGCACTGTATCAAGGAATTGTTGTGCCAACAGTGATGTATGGGGCTGAGACATGGGCTCTGAAGAAAAAGGAGAAAAGAGGGCTGGATGTGATGGAGATGAGCTGCTTGAGGAGTATGTGTGGAGTTACTCGTAGAGACAGATTGAGGAATGAAGAGATACGTAGGAGAGTGGGGCAGCAGGAACATTTGTCAGCCAGAGTGGACAGAAGGGTGCTGAGCTGGTATGGTCATGTTGAACGAATGGGAGATGAAAGGCTTACAAAGAGAATATGTGAGTCAGGTACAAGGGGAGATAGAAGGGCAGGAAGACCCCCATTGAGATGGAGAGACTGTGTAAGAAAGGCTTTGGATGATAGAGGAATGACTATAGATCAGGCAGGGGAAGTGGTGGTGGACAGGAGTGAATGGAGAATGTTTGTGAATAGTTGAGTGAACACATGGTCATTTGGAGTAAGGGGTTGGGCGCAAGTTGGACTAGATAATAGTCCATCAGGCGCCTGGCCCGGGGAGACGATTAATATGAAGGGTGTGCCTGGAAGTGTGGTGGGAGGGCTTGTGGCTTTGGCTCCGCTGCATGTCTGCCTGCCGAGATCGGAACCTCTCCGGGTGGTCAGGGGCCGGGGGAGTGCTGAAGCGACCTTGGTAACCCTGGTCTCTGGGTCTTCTCCTGGGTGACCTGGATGTGTGAGAGTTTGTGTTTTTTATCTGTGTTTATTTTTTGTTTTATGTTGTTTTTGTGCTTTCCCTGTTCTTGCTCTGTCTTGAGTCGGCTACCCCCAAAATGGGGATTGGGCCTGAGCATATAGATAGATAGATAGATAGATAGATTTTTGCTCAATGCTTCACTTTTAAAATGTTCCATATGCTAGCTTAGTTTCTACTTGTAATGTTCACTTGGTAACCTCTCTCCATATGTCTCGCTGTCTTCGGCTCCACCGAACTGCTGTAGTAAACTTACTAACACAGGACTATTGCGAAGTGGTAGATGAATCTATGTCTGTGATGTCAACGTCAATCAAGAGAGCGACAAGGAAATCGGCTGGCGGTAGAAAATGTGTTGGTAAAATACGTGAGCTACCGCTGCCTGCCGTCTACTGCCCCCAGCCCGCCCTTCACCTCCCCCACGTTATTGCGGCATGATGAGGATCCCGTCAGAGTTGTATAGCCATTCACCCACCACTCTGAGACATCGAAGCAACCAATGCCGATATTTTGTACGGAATAAAAATGGAGCATTAGATACGCAAGTTACGATCAACATATATGCAGAAGGCATCAATCAAATAGAACTTTCACTCACATCCCTACTTATAATAAATTTAAAAACACAACACTTATATCCTAGTTACAAAAACAAAAACAAAGAGTGGAAAACATAACTGTGGGAAAACTCTTAATTTGAACTCTTATTTCTGAACATTGAGCAACATTGAGTAACACTGAATCTGTATAATTATATTTTAATTGTGTTAGGTAATATATCAATTAACTGCTAATATATTCAATATGTTAGCGAATAATTAACTAAATTTTAACGATCATAAAAGAGTGCTTACCTGCTATAATTTAATCAATGGAATTATACAAGATTTATTATGAACAAACGACAATTATGTCATGACTCGAATAAGGCATGACACATGGACCAGACGAAAATGTAAATATCGTGGCAATTTCTAACAGTGGCTAAAGATGAGGGTTGTGGAAAACTGTAATTTACTGTAGTGATTCTGGATGTAATGACCCCAGATCAGTTCATTGGAAAAGTGATTGGCTGAAGGTATCTCTGTGATCTACTTTGATTGGCTCATTGCCTTCTCGTCTGATACATTATTGTTTATTTTGATGACAAAGAGAGAGCTTCTTTGCTAAGTTAAGTAATTATGGCTGGCGATATATATACTAAAACAGATCAACGTTCTCCTTGTTGTCTTTAATTGTAACGTTTGAATGATTATTGTCATCTCCAAAGCCAGCTCTGATGGGTTCCTATGTATTCTATATGAAACCAGGTTTAACACTTATTCCTATCAAATACCATACAGGACTGACTGTTCGGGTATTGCTCAAAGACACTGGGGTTTTTTTCTGTTACAACTTTCATATGTGTTTTTTCAATGTTAAGTGTGTATATTATTTGCTTTGCATTCTCTACTTCATTACTTATTGTTTTCAATCATTCACTTTTCATTGTATTATGCAAGTCTACACTCCAATTGTTGTACTTTTTAATTATTTCTACACAAGGCATTTATATAAGTTACTATAGTGTGCTGAATGGCTCACTCATTCAGCCAGGACTGATGATGCTGGTCTTGAATGTGAGCTATTTGCAGACTCATTTAATCTCACTCAACTAGTCAACTTACCAACCCGTGTACCAGATAATCCTAATCATAATTCCCACCTACTGGACTTATTTTTAACAACCAATTCAGAAAATTATGATGTTACAGTGAGGTCCCCACTTGGATCTTCTGATCACTGTCTGATACAGGCCACCTGTCTATCACCTACCACACCTTCCCACTCTGAACCTGTTTTGGTGACTAAATGGCATTACGATAGGGCAGACTGGGAGGGTCTTCAAGGTTTCTTTATTGATATTCCCTGGACCTCTTTCTTTTCTAATGATGCACACTCCACCTTGAGCCACATACAAGATTTCATAAAAATTGGAATGGAAACTTTAATTCCTCATCAAAAGTACATTAAAAGATCTAATTCACCTAAATGGTTTGACCATAATTGTGCTAGAGTAACTGAACAAAAAAGCAATAGCCTACAATGCATACACAAGATCAACAACACATGAAGCCTTTAATTACTTTAGAAACATCAGAAATCATGCCAAAACTGTATTAAACCTAACTAAATCAAACTTTCTCCACAAGCAGGCAAATAAACTTCTAAATAATCCTAATGATAACAAAATATTTTGGTCTACTCTTAACTCATTCAAATCCAACTTCACTACTGCTTCATCCATTCCACCATTAAAATCTCCGACTGGCAATCTTGTAAGTGACCCACGAGTAAAGCTAACCTTCTTGCGGATATTTTCTCCACCAACTCAACCTTAGATGAAATAAATCAAGATGTCCCTGTACTTAATTTTAATTCGCCTGAAATTCCCTCACTTAAGATCCACACCAGACATGTCAAAACTATTTTGCAGAATCTCTCAGAAGATAAGGCTCCTGGTCCAGATGAAATTCCTCCAGTAGTACTCAACAATTGCTCCTTGGTGCTCGCTCCTGTATTGGTAAAATTTGTCCGTCTGTGTACTCATACCTCATGCTTCCCAGTACCCTGGAAAGAAGCAAACATCCATCCAGTTCCTAACAAAGGTACCTCTACAGATCCATCAAACTACAGACCAATAGCTATAACTTCCACTCTTGGTGAAGTCTTTGAAATTATATTAAATAATCACATAATTAAGCATCTTGAGAATAATAAATTAATCAGTGATAGGCAATATGGTTTTAGACGATGTCGATCAACTGCAGACATTCTTTGCCTTCTTACGCATCAAATCAACCAAGCTACAGACCAACATGGTGAAACACATACAATAGCACTGGATATATCAAAGGCATTTGATAGAGTCTGGCATCAATCCTTATTGTCGAAGATGTCACACTACGGCCTTGCATCATTAGTTTCACTAATTTCTTCTTATCTTCATAGCAGAAAAATACGTGTAATGGTAGATGGCCTTTATTCTCAATTTCACTCAATAATTGCTGGTGTTCCCCAGGGATCAGTTTTGGCCCCAACTCTGTTCCTCATTCATATCAATGATCTCATATCTACCACTCATAATCCAATACATTCCTACGCAGATGACTCAACACTCCACAGTTCCTTCACATTTACCAATTATTTCACCCAACCCGATCTTATATATTCAAAAATAAACACTGCAATTTCTCTGAACCAGGACCTTTCTAGAATTGACGAATGGGGACAAAAGAATCTAGTTTCCTTTAATGCACAGAAAACCAAGTACATTCAATTTTCTAACCGACAGAATCTCGCTGACTCCCATATATTTTTTAATTATGTAAATATTCCCACTTCCCCTAGTATTGACATTCTCGGTGTAACATTAACTACTAACTTGAGCTGGACACATTATGTTAGAAGCATTGCTAAGAATGCCTCTAAAAAACTGGGACTCCTGTACAGAGTTCGAGAATTCTTCACTGGCGAGCAGTTGACCGTAATATATAAAAGTCATGTGCGTTCTCAGATGGATTACTGTTCACCTCTGTGGAGTGGAAGTGGATTGGTTGCATTGAGGCAGTTGGACAAAAATCAAAATAAAGCTATTAGATTAATCAATAACCCTGCAATCACACAGGACCTTCCTACATTATCCATACGAAGAAACGTTGCATCCCTTGCATTATTCTACAGATATTTTCACAGCAATTGTTCCGAGGAACTTGCTTCAATTGTGCCGCCTCTCCACATCTTTCCCCGTAGAACTAGGGCAGCTGAGAGCGCCCATGAATTTACACTTTCTCCTCCACAATGCAGAACTTCTGCTGATCAAAATTCATTTATCCCTAGATCTACTACTCTTTGGAATGCACTTCCCTCGAGTTGCTTTCCACAAACTTACAATCTACAAAAGTTTAAATCCAGTTGTTACAAACATTTTATGAATGGAGGATGCCTTTAGGCACATGGACCTTTTTGTTTTATCTGTGTTTTTGCTTCCTCCGTTCATTGTCTCTTAAAAAAAAAAAAAAAGTCTAATAGTATTAACGCCGGACAACCTACTAGGAACCACGAGGTTTGTGTGGTCAGAGTATCTGTGTAACTCTCTCTCTCTCTCTCTCTCTCTCTCTCTCTCTCTCTCACACACACACAATCTACTGATCGATGGCTTTACGTAAAACTATAGTGACACATCAAAATATGAGTGTGTCAGAGCAAGAGAGAGAGAGAGAGAGCACGGTGCATTCAGAGATTCGAGAAGTATATAATATTTTAGAAGGATTACAAATTGTGTTGTGTTAAAGCACGTGTGAAAATGGTTGAAGCGAAATCATAGCAAATATAAAATATTCTCTATGGCAATGTTGCATATACTGTATATATATATATATATATATATATATATATATACAAGGTGTCCCAGGAGGAAAGGGGCATAACTTTGGAAAAGGATAGAACAAGCTATTTTAATCCTCAAATGTTCTATAAGACATATTCCAAATCTCGACCAGTATAGAGATAGTACATGTTGAAAATGGTAGTTTCTTCAGTATTTCCCCACAAGGCTGGCCTACCTGTTCTAGTGAATACCACACCTCCATCTAACTGTGCTCATTTTACCATGTTATTATATAGATACTATAATTATGTAAGTTAAAAAAAAAATAATAGACTTATTAGCTCAATTTGGACCAGTTGGGAACTATTTGACATGGAAGAGTCCATTACAGTGATCCGGGGGAGGACACTACATTAAACATTCAATATTTTTTTTTAACGGTTGAGATTTGGACTTTTTGTTATAGAACATGGTATGCTTAGAATACCTTGTTTTATCATTTACCAAAGTTATGTCCTTTCCTCGTGGGACACCTTGTATATAATATATATATATATATATATATATATATATATATATATATATATACTGTATATGTATATATGTATATATACAGTATACATATATATATATATATATATATATATATATATATATATATATATATATATATATTGTATAGTGTAACATGTTTTGACAGCAAGTGTGTTATTAATTTTTGTTTAAAAAGTGATCAGACTAACGGTACTTATAAGGGTATCAGGCAAATAGTTCCATATTTTTTTGGTTCTCCCTCTCTCTCTCTCGCTCTTGCTCTCGTTTTCTCTCTCTCTCTCGCCCTCTCTCTTGATCTTGCTCTCTCTCCCTCTCTCTCCCTCTCTCTCTCTCTCTCTCTCTCTCTCTCACTGACCTGATTTTCCATTGAAAGATTAGTTTAGAACAAGACGAGCACAGCTAAGCATAATACCGTATAGCTGAAAACATCACCACAATAGAAAGAGGATAATATTATTGAAGGAAGGAAAACATGAAAGTATTTAGCAATTGAGATGAAGTAACCCACACCTTTCTTAATCATAGAGGTGAACCCTCTATCTTATTTTAGCCTGCAACTGAATTGCCATATACAAATTCGTGGTTCCCCAGCAACCCCTCACCAACATAACACAACCACCACCATAATGGAGCTATCAACATACATTTCACAATCTTTGGAAAGCAAACTATGGTGACAAGAAGTTAGAATCTACGCAACGGAGCGAGAGAGGATTAACGTAAGAGTAAACATAAAGAAGATAATGTTGAGTATGAACAGGTTCTACAAACCATTAACTACAAATATGCAATGAAAAGGAAAACCAAAACAGAAGACAAGGCGAAACGAAAAGAAAACTAATATAATAGAACACATTATACAGTATTACAAATACCTTCAAAGTGCTTAGAGGATTCTCTCTCTCTCATTAACCCTCGGCCTCCCTCTTCCATTATTACTAAGACAGGACCAAGCTGGAGGGAGAATTACTGACATGGGAGGGAGAGGGAGTGACAATTATAGAAGGAGGTACCCGATGGTTGTGTGGGTGGTGATCTACAGTACTTAGGGAGGGTAGGATATAAACACGAAACTAGCTATACAAATATCATTATACACCTGTTCAAGGCTTCTTTTGCTTACAAACCTTTCACCATACATCAACATTATGTAGAATACATTGAACGTGACGATGTTTGGAGAGGTTGCACTTGAATACGCTTACAAAGGGCTCGTCGCTTACTGGCTCCTTAAACTGGCAGCACTACTCTGTCTGACCACCTCAGTCTTATACACTCCCACTTCACCTAATGAGCTTACCCACGGCATATTTTGATATGGAATACTCATACAATACTAAATTCTTGAGAAGAGTAATGGTGAGTTGTATGATATTTCAAAGAGTCTTGTGGGAAATTACTGAAACTAATATATGTCCAAATTACATCCCCATAATGTTCTCACTAGATAGCTCGAAATTGGATCTATTTATATGTACATATTTTATATATATATATATATATTTATATATATATACCTATCTATTGCCTGACGCCGTGATCCCCGAAGGGGTGGCCACGAACGAACCGCCCCCATGCACCTTTGTCCCCAGTCAGTCGACGCCCCTCCTCCCAACCAGCACCGCCTTCATCCGTATACTTCCTCACTCCATCCTTCCACCTCTCTTTCGGTCTACCTCTACCTCTGTCCTTCCACCTCTCTCTCGTACACCTTCTTAGTCATTGTCTCGGTTCCCATACGTTTCATATGGCTGAACCATCTCAAGTTGTTCCTTTTCACACTTTCCAGAACATCTACCTCTACACCACACCTTCTTACTTCCTCATTCGTCTGTCTATCCCTCCATGTAACTCCGCACGCACTTCTCAGGTAACTCATTTCCACCCCTCTCACTCTTGGTCTGAATCTCTTTTCAAACGTTCATGCTTCGCTTCCGTAAGTCAGTGTCGGGATTACCACACTGTCATGCAAGGATTTCTTCACTTCCATGCTGACCACCCTATTTCTTGTTACTGCTTTCATCGTTCCTACAACCTCTTCCCCTGTTGTACCCTCTCCCGCACTTCTTCATCCATAGTCCCATCTTTACTCAACACACTGCCCAGATACTTAACCCATAAACGGCAGCAACGCTCATAAGAAGTTTTACTGGGCGAGGGCGGCAAAGCTCTTAAGAGGGAGGCCTAAAAAAAACATTTAAACGGCCCCAGTAAACATTTTTTGTTTTGTTTTTTGTCCCTATACCTCATATCACTCCTCCACATCCCCTCCTTCCCCCCTTTCCCATCCCCCTTCAATTATCACCTATTTTCCCTGTTATTCCCTAATTCGTTGGTATATTTTTTGTGCTAACATTAACAAAATGTGTGGAGGATGTGCTTACGTGCCTAGCGAGTGGGTTACATAAGCGAGTGTGTGTATGAGTAGGCTCAGTGTGGCTTGAGGCCTCGTGGAGGGAGGGGTTGCCTCAATTTGCTCCAAAATTCATGAATGGGCTGCTCCATGTATATTCGCGATTTTGACCAGAAAAATTATATTTTTACTTGTTTTATTGTTGTTACAGGTTACTATCTTCATAGTGAAGGTAAAATAGGCTCATATGAATAAGTAATAAAGATATTTATTGTACAATGATGATTATAGGCCTGAATGGAGCCTATATGCTCGCCCATGGGCATCGAGTTCAATACCCCACCCCTCGCCGTTCCCGGGTTAAAAGTGCTGACGATCTCCATAACCTGACCATTCACCTTCACCTCACACTCTGTGACTTCACCCCTTTCGAAGACCATAACCTTGCTCTTCCCCGCATTTACCTTAACCCCTTCAGACTCATATGACGCAGAGGTTGCCAGATTAGCAATAAGAAATAGAGTTCTCTCACTCTTATAATTACCTCTCCAAAATTAGTGTTCTGCCCACAGCTAACTCAAAGATAACTACAGAGGTTGAAGTAACTTAACTAAAGCTTTGTAAATACCCCTGATGGTGATAAAGGCTTTAAAGAATCCCTATTAGGCTCAAAATTGCATCTTATGTCGGAGAGGGTTAAAATTCCGTTTTTTGCACACTGTTCCAAATTAATTTACCAGACCCTGCAACTCCCATTCATTATCGTTCATCAGACCTGTTTCATCCGCAAATAGCAGTATAGGCAGCTTCCACTCATTTCCTTCCCTTATCAGCGAAACACCAACATCCGCTGCTCTTCCTAGTATTTCTTTCATGACTCCATCCATATATATAGTAAACAACCACGGACATATCACACACCCGTGTTTCAACCCAACATTCAGGTCAAAGAACTCGCTCTGCTCATTCTCCACACGTACTGCCGCCTTTGCACCCTCATAGAAGCTCTTCACTGCTTTCAGCAACTTGCCATCTACTCTGTATATTCTAACTACTTTCCATATACCTTCTCTATCCACTCTGTCATAGGCCTTCTCCAAGTCCATAAAGGCAACATACACCTTTTATTGCTTCTCCAGATATTTCTCCACAACACAATTCAGGGTAAAAATCTGATCTACAAATCCTCTTCCCTTCCTAAAACCTCCCTGCTCGTTGCCTATCCATTTCTCCGTTCTTACTCTCACTCTCTCAATCACTAACCTACTGTACACCTTCCCTACTACGCTTAGAAGACATTCCTCGGTGGTTACCACACACTCCTTATTCTCCTTTGCCCTTATATATGGGGACTATTATGCCAGTCTTCCAGTCATCGGGTGCACTCCCCTTCTCCCATGCTAGTTTGCACATTTTCCATGCCCATTCGATCACTATCTTACCACCATACCTCAACATTTCCCCACACACTCCATCTGTTCCTGGTATTTTCCCCAACTTCACTCTTTTCATGGCTTCCCACACTTCTGACCTCCTAATCCCCACCTCCTCCTCCACCACATCTCTTCTTCTCCCACCCATACCACATCTAACTATGTTTGCTGGCTCTTCATTCCTTACATTTATAACATCCTATAACAACAGTGTCACAAGTTAAATATCTCGGACTAAAACTGGACGCGAGTTTGTCAGGTGAAACAATTTTGGAATCTATCCTGAGTAAGTGTAGAGCACGTATAAAATACCTGTATAGACGGGTGGGATGCTTGCCCGCGGCGACCAAAAACACCCTCTGCCAAGCTCTTGTTCAATGTCATTTTGACTATTCTGTTTCATCCTGGTACTCTGCATCATCTAAATCAGCACAGCACAAACTTCAGGTCACTCAAAATAAAATGGTTTGGTTCATGCTGAACCTAGGACCCAGATCACATGTTGGCCAGGAACAACTTCAGTCACTAGGTATGCTCAATGTCTCTGACAGGGCCAAACAAATCAGGCTCACTAATGCCTTCAAAATTTTCTATGACAGAACTCCAGAGTATCTAAAGAATGATTTTGTTAACGCAAATGAGAGGAGTGGACATAATACAAGAAGCAGGATGTTTAATTTTAAGGTCCCGAGAATCCAAGGACAGATAAGCAAACATTCTTCTTCACTGCCATCAAAGACTGGAACGACCTACCCCAGTCATTCCGTGAAAAGAGAACACTGTATTCCTTCAGACGTAGCCTGAAGGAACACCTGAACCAGACAGCTGCGAGAAGGGAGCACCATACTTATGTCTACTACTAAATGCGACATAAGAGATAGACAAACCAAACTGAAATGATTACTGATTACGGACTACTGATATTTACTATAGGATGTAAGGTATCTTAAAATAACCCCCTAGAAATACTTTCTCTAAAGTATCTATTTCTTTATCCTCCCCATTTTCCCCAGCTAACCTAATCCCAAAAGGACCCCAATGGAAATACGCCTAACGGCCTTATTGGGCTATCCTTAGTTGGAATTATGCATGGCTGGTACATGTCATATTTGTAACATACTATGTGGTACCAACTCTGTAAATTGCTAACTGAATAAATATTATTATTATTATTATTATTATTATTATTATTATTATTATTATTATTTTGCATCTCGTTGAAGTACTCCCTCCATCTTTCGACTCTCTCTTGCTTCTCGACTAGCATTCTCCCATTCTTATCTTTCACACCCTTACTGTTTCCCTTGCTACCTTCCCTAATTTTCTTGACTTCTTTTCAAAACAGTTTCTTACACTCCCTCCATTTTACACTCAGATTCCTTCCAAATTCCTCATCTACTCTTCTCTTACTTTCCTTCACTACTCTCTTTCTCTCCATGTACCTCGCTCATTTCTGCCTCTCCAAATGTTCATTCCCTCTACTACCCAACCACTCTTTATACTCTTTCTTCTTGTCTTCCACAGCTATTTTTACATCTTCTGTCCACCATGCTGTACCTTTCACTCACCTCCCTCTTCTCCTCACTCCACACACCTCCTCACATGCTTCACAGATCTCTTCCTTAAATACCTTGTTTATCTCCTCCACTTCCTCCATATCTTCCAGGTCGAACCCACCTAGTTGTCTTTCTACTGCTCTCCTGTACTCTTCCCTGATTTCCTCCTCTTGTAGCCTCTCCACCCTCCTCACCATTCCACCCTCCTCTGGCCTCCCTCCAGCTCTCCTCACCCACTTCTGTTGTATCTTAACCTTAGCAACTACTACATAATGATCAGACAGACCACCTCCAATACCCTTATACACCCTAGCATCCATCACAGATTTCTTCATTCTTTCATCCACACATATGTAATCAATATATCGTATATATACGATAGGCTATGACTCATTTTTAATCCCGTATGCCTCTTGTGACGTCACAGACGTTCCTGCAGCATGGTGTAGGACGAGTAGATCGTATATTATAAGATTGTAAATAAGTTAAATTATAAAAGGCCTAATATGCTATTAACCCGTGGAGCCCCGGCTAGTTTTGTAATGTTTGCGCGCCAGAACCCGGCCGGTTTTCAAAAAATGGTTTTATTCCAGAAACAATAGCGAATGGGTTAGGAATGAAGGAAAAACCACGAAAAACCGCTCAAAAAGCTTAAAAAATGGTCCTACAGAGCCCCCGAAAACGGATTTTATAAGAGTAAAAAATTGAAGGCAATTATCCCAAAAAAACAGGTTATTGCGCGCTCGCGCACACGCACGTGGACTTTGAGAGTTTTCAACCATCGGCACGGTTGCGTGGGATACGTACACAGTTCCCATACAAATCTGAGCCCTCTTGAGTGGCTACACCTGAGGTTACGGTCGGCGCAATTAGGGTGACGCGCCAGGCGCGTCTCTGGGGCTGTGCGTTACATACATCGCCGACGCGTCAGGCGCGTCGCTGGGGCTGTACGGGTTAAGCAATATTGCCATGTCTTATGTTGTATATATGAATGTATCGTATATATTAATATAATTTATCGTATAGAGCAACCTAGATGCGGTACGATAATTTAGGATCCTGGCGTTTGCCACGGCAGCAAGGTGTGCCTCTGAGGAAGACAGAGCAGAGCCTTCACGAACACCAACCAGTTAACATCTAAATTCCGCCTTCAGTTGATCGCGCTATTGAGCCTCTAATCACAATACACTGACAGCAATACAAACAGCTACACCATCACGACGCTCTCATCGACGCCATGACTGACTGAAAGATAAGCATAATATTCATGTCCATTCCATGTAATCATTTATTCTTTCTTTCACTTGACTCGAGTCTCGGGACCGGTGTCTTGCCTTCCCATTGTCCGCCATATTGGGTAAACGTTCTCCCTTGCCTCATTGCCACGTGGAACTATGGGTGAGTTAATTCCTGGCTAGTATTAACCTTTATAACCTTACCCTATATATATGCATTTATTACGTGAGGCCTTTGGATATAAATTAGCTTGTTTCAGATTGAATTCAATTTAGATATGGAGTAGTTTAAATTTAGATTGATTTTATTTGATTCATTATAGCTTAGTAATATTTAACTTCCATTGATAGTTTACCACACAATCAGTGACTTTCGTTCCACCACTGTCTTATCCTTCATCGTCCACACCACTTTCCATGTGTACTTGTGTATCATTCTGTGTCGGAAGAAGGTGTTGGATATCCACAACCTTCTCCCCGCACATACGTCCACAAGTGCGCTACCATTCCCATTCACCTCTGACGGTGCCCCCCACCCTCTTACCACTCTATCAACTTTCCTATCACCCACCTTACCATTCATATCCCCAATCAGAAATATTCTTTCGTTCTTGTTAAACTTATCCAGGCACGCCTCCACATTCACCCAGAACTCCTCTTTCTCTCTTTCTAATTTATCCTCTGTCTGAGCATACACACACACAACCACCCACGTTTGTATTCCTACTTTCATTCTCACCCACACAATCCTTAAACCAACAGACCCATATTCTCTTACACACTCCTTCCATTTGTTACTTACAAACAAACACGCACCTTCTCTCGCTGCTCCCAAAGTCACTCCAGCACAGACACCCATTCCACACTCCCACTCTCTCACATCTGTACCCTTCCATTTGATCTCCGTCATTCCACATACATTCAGCCTGGCATTCACTAACACTTCCATACCTCTCTCTCTTTTGTGCCATCATTCATGCCACTCACGTTCCATGTACCTATTCTCAGAATGTCCGTAAGCTTCTCCATAGTCGGTCGGGGTTCGTCAACACAGGGTCCGTCCGCATATATACTGAGTGTATATATATATAATAGTTTATATATATATACGGTATATATATATATATATATATATATATATATATATATATATATATACGGTATATATATATATATACAGTATATATATATATATATATATATATATATATATATCTATATATATATATACTGTATATATATATTGATCAAGCAGATGATATTTTGAATGTCACAGTGTTGGAATACAGTTAAGTGATGTATATATAAGTGTATGTGTATATTATATGTATATGTTTGTTTGCATCATATGTATATTTACTGTATATTTAATATATATATGGTATTTAAAGAGCGTTTGGTTTGAACAAAAACATATGTTGTGTGGATGTGAAAACTCACCAGCACGTAGCTAGTATCGAACCCGCACTACCAGAGCCAAGTGACTATATCACAATGACCCAGTAGTGGCCACCAATTCGCGTGTGTGTGTGTATGTGTAGACAAATTGTGGATGTACCTCATTCAAGTTATCCACAAGTCGTCATGTGTTGCTTTGCTCTATTGGTGGTTACTTATAGTTACAGGGGTAACTTTTATTACACTGGATAGTATGTTTGTTTCTCAGTCAAAATATCCTGCACTCAATTCCAGGGTAATGTACTCACACCCGATAGATCATCTTCACCTATTCAGTAAATACGCTAATTATATGAGTGCACCTTTATGCAGTGGTATATATATATATATATATATATATATATATATATATATATATATATATATATACTGTATATGTTAGTAAAGCCAGGTAATACATTTTCTTTAATACATACGAGGTTGAAAGAAATGGCAATTTCTGCATTGGAAATTTTATTATTCAAAGTTTCCAGGTCTCTGATGAGTTTTCGCTGGGTGGCAGGAAGTAGATGAATGAGATGAGCAAAATTCATGGTGGTACAGGGTTACATTAATGTACATGATGATACAGGATATACGACGCGTTTCACTGGACAACCAGCATTATCAAGTAAGGATAGAATTATATAAAAGGTAAACAGGAAGGGTATATATAGAGAGTGGAGGATCAGAGGAGGCGAAAATCAGGGGGCAAAAGTCTGCTATTGGTGGAGAGATATTCTAGGAGTGCAAAAGGGAGAACCGCTTCACGCAGGCGCACTGGATGCGGGAAGGTGGTGGTCGTTTGGTGGGGTCAAAGCTGATTGGCTGCGTGTCGAGGGGCGTGGCCTAAGTTGCGTAGTACGTGTGGCGCCAGCAGAAGACGAAGCTGAAGGAGGTAGCGCGGGGGGCTGCGTCAAGGGCACCGGGGGGGAGGGGGTGCGTTAGGTCCTGTAGGATAGAGCCTTCTGGCAGAAGGAAGGATCTGAAGGTCCAGATTTTGTTTGTTGATGTTAGGATGTAAGGCTTGGATATATAACGCTTCGAGTATAGGTAATCTCCTTGGGTCACTTTCTTTATTGAGTATGGTGGTGTGTTTCTCTAACTCGTTGCGTGTGAGGTGGGGGTGGTTATGGGTGAGATAGTGGTCTTTGATGGCTCCAGCCTGAAGGTGAAGAGTTAACCAACGTGAAAGACGAGTCTGCGTCATGCCAATATAGGAATGAGGTCCACAGTCCTCATAATTACAGGTATGTTGGTAAATGACGTGATCGTCGGTCATCGGGCTCTTTATCTTGGTGGAAGCTGGTTTGTTGCGGAGAACGAGGTTGGAGGTCTTGTGGGATTTATAATAAATTATTAATTTGATTTTGTTTTCCGGGTTGGTTGGGTGGACATGCTTGGAGATTATTTCTTTTAAGACGGCCTCGTCATTTTTGTGTTCAGAGGACATAAAATTGCGGTAGAAGATCTTAATTTCATTATGGGGGTCAATGTTGGGAATGCTTTGGGTGTACCATTTTTCAAGATGGTGGTTGATGGTGCTGGAGACGTCGGAGTTGGAGTATCCGATATTCACTAAAACTTGGGATAGTCTTTCTAGTTCCTGGTGGGTGACGGCCCAGGCAGAGCAGTGCGTGAGGGCTCTCCTTACATAAGCGGAGATGGAGGATGGAAGATAACGGCGGGGGCATTCACTATCGCCGTTGAGGCATTGTCCTACTCTCCTCGCTGAAGCCGCCAAAACCAGAGGAACTCACCATAGCTAAATCCTCAACAAACAACACTTCCAAGCTGCCAAACAATTAAGAGACAACCCCAACATCATCATCCGTCGTGCGGCTAAAGCTTCCTGCCTCGTGATTCATGACAAGGAGGAATATCTTAGAAAAATAGACGTCATCTTAAGTGACAACACCAAATTTAAAAAGATCACCCGCAACCCAACCGACGAAATCAAACGTACTGCCAACATCACCATCACCGCCATCAACGCCAAACAAGGAGCGGTCCACCTTAAAAAACTCGTCGGAGAATACACCCCTGGTTATGCGTACGGAACCATCAAACCACACAAACCTGGGAACCCCCTCCGCCCCATCATCTCCCAGATCCCCACTGCCACCTACCAGATCGCCAAGGCCATGAACAACCCCCTCACCCCCTACGTGCCCAGCCAATACAACCTTAACTCAGCCCACGATTTCTTGGAAATTTTACGAGACGCCCCCCGGAACAACAACCACGCAATCGCCTCCCTCGACGTAGAAAGCCTGTTCACCAACGTGCCAGTGGATAGGACCATTGACATGATTCTACGTCGAATTTACTATTGCCCTGATACACCAACACTGGACATCCCGGAGTAGGCCCTGAAAACACTACTGGAGCTATGTACCAAGGAGGCCCCCTTCCTTTGCCCCCGGGGCAACATGTAAAAGCAGATAGACGGTGTGGTGATGGGCAGCCCCCCAGGAGTTCTTTTTGCGAATTTTGTTATGGGTACCATCGAGGAAGAGCTCCTAGCTGCCCAATGAACCGCCGTCTACTGTAGATACGTGGATGACATCTTCGTGCAAATCAAGGTCCTCCACAAACTACAGGAACTCCAGCGTCGCTTCATGACCTCCTCCGGACTTAACTTCACCTTTGAAAAATCAAACAATGGACAATTCCCCTTCTTCGACATCCTCGTAGCTCTGAACGACCATGGGTTCAAAACCACCGTATACACTAAACCAACTAACACAGCACAATGCCTCAACGGCGATAGTGAATGCCCCCGCCGTTATCTTCTATCCTCCATCTCCGCTTATGTAAGGAGAGCCCTCACGCACTGCTCTACCTGGGCCGACACCCACCAGGAACTAGAAAGACTATCCCAAGTTTTAGTGAATAATGGATACTCCAATTCCGACGTCTCCAGCACCATCAACCACCATCTTGAAAAATGGTACACCCAAAGCCCTCCCATCATTGACCCCCCCAATGAAATCAAGATCTTCTACCGCAATTTTATGTCCTCTGAACAACAAAATGACGAGGCCGTCTTAAAAGAAATAATCTCCAAGCATGTCCACCCTACCAACCCGGAAAACAAAATCAAATTAATAATTGATTGCAAATCCCCCAAGACCTCCAACCTCGTTCTCCGCAACAAACCAGCTTCAACCAAGATAAAGAACCCGATGACCGACGATCACGTCATTTACCAACATACCTGTAATTATGAGGACTGTGGACCTCATTCCTATATTGGCATGATGCAGACTCGTCTTTCACGTCGGTTAACTCTTCACCTTCAGGCTGGAGCCATCAAAAACCACTATCTCACCCCTAACCACCCCCACCTCACACGCAACGAGTTAGAGAAACACACCACCATACTCGATAAAGAAAGTGACCCAAGGAGATTACCAATACTCGAAGCGTTATATATCCAAGCCTTACATCCTAACATCAACAACCAAACTCTGGACCTTCAGATCCTTCCTTCTGCCAAAAGGCACTATTCTACAGGACCTAACGCCCCCCCTCGCCCCCCGGTGCCCTTGACGCAGCCCCCCGTGCTACCTCCTTCAGCTTCGTCTTCTGCCGGCGCCACACATACTACGCAACTTAGGCCACGCCCCTCGACACGCAGCCAATCAGCTTCGACCCCACCAACCGACCACCACCTTCCCGCATCCAGTGCCCCTGCGCGATGCGGATCTCTCTCTAACATTCCTAGAATACCTCTCCACCAATAGGAGACATTTTCCCCCTGATTTTCGCCTCCTCTGATCCTCCACCCTCTATTTATACCCTTCCTGTTTACCTTTTATATCATTCTTTCCTTAATGAATAATGCTGGTTGTCCAGTGAAATGCGTTGTATATCCTGTTATCATCATGTACATTAATGTAACCCTGTACCACCATGAATTTTGCTAACCTCATTTATCTACTTCCTGCCACTCAGCGAAAACTCATCAGAGACCTGGAAACCTTGAATAATAACATTTCCAACGCAGAAATTGCCATTTCTTTCAACCTCGTATGTATTAAAGAGAATATATAATTTATATATACCGGTATATATATATATATATATATATATATATATATATATATATATATATACAGTATATATATATATATATGTATATATATCTATATACTGTATAATATATATATAGTAAAACTCGCTAGGAAAATTGAAAGAATGGAACACCAAGCTTTCGTCTATTCTCTCTAGACATCTTCAGGGTAATACAAGAAAACAAGGGGAGAGTGAGGCTTAAATACCCGTCGCAAACCATCTGTGAGTTTCTAACTAGCACATACATACAAAAAGTGTTGCCATCCTACTGCCTGTTGCCATATTTATAGGAACATACTTCGTTTACGTACAAAATTAATGTCCTAGAAATGTTATATACTTATACATATATGCATATGCATTGAAATATGCCTAACATATATAATATATTATATATTTGTATTAGTTCACTTTGTTGTGCATATCATGTTATAGTTTCATATAGGCTATTCTGTATACGTTCATACTCAATATTATGCTTTGCATTGTACTGATTTTGTTTGTCTTAAGTTCATTGATTTGTATAAAATGTATATATATGATTAGATTAGATTGTATTGTTAGGCATATTTCAATGCATATGCATATCTGTTTAAGTATATATAATTTGTAAGCCATTGATTTTGTATGTAAAAGAAGTATGTTCCTAAAAATATGGCAACAGGCAGTAGGATGGTAACATTGTTTGTATTAATATGTTAGTTAGCAACTCACAGATGATTTAGGACGGGTATTTAAGCCTCACTCTCCCCCTGTTTTCTTGTATTACCCTGAAGATGTCTTGAGAGAATAGACGAAAGCTTGGTGTTCCATTTTTTTTTTTCAATTTTCCTAGCGAGTTTTACTACATAATTTGATCACACGTATTTGTGATATAACCTCTCTATATATTTATATGTGTGTGTGTGTGTTTGTGTGTGTAGTACAATTCGCTAGGAAAAACGAAACAATGGAATACCCAGCTTTCGTCTAGTCTCTCAAGACATCTTCAGGGTAATACAAGAAATACAGGGGTAGAATAATGCTTAAATACCCGTCTTAAATTATATACAAACAAAAAGTGTTGCCATATAGACATAATAGCGCTAACTAAAACACGCATTAAATTAATTATTATTATCTATTTCCTACACTGTATGGTTGTCATGTGAAGCTACAACAACCTTGATAATCCTTTCTTGCACAAGGATGTAGAAAACAAGTCCAGATATAAGTTTATAGGTTCTTATTAGCCAGAGATACAGGGAGCTTGGGTGGCACTGCTATGCTAAGTGCCGACCGGATGTTACTGATGAACACATGTGCAGCGGTGCCGGATATATTTGGTGCAACGCTGCCGATACTACAGAGTACGGTATATTATCATGGGATATTAACACCTTAAGAGCGGCCTATGCGGTTTATTTATATGTACCGCCCAGCGGGGTGTTTTTAGCCAAAATAGGGCTGTTTACGTGATCATTTTCATGCCTAAATAAGACCCAGAACGTAAAACAAGTATCTATCCCTGAAAGGGCATAAACAGAGCTTTCGAATGACACCATAACGATCCTTTTATGATGGCTAGTTTTCTTGCAATAACCGTGCAACGCGAGTGCAAAAAGCATGTAATTAGCCACTTTCCCGATACAATTCCTTATATAGCGAGTGAGAGAGGGAGGAGGGAGCTGGGATTCGTGTCAGTATGTTCGCCGCGGTGGTCTGGAGCAGTCATACGCTCGCTACTCTCTTGCCACCACTTGTCTCTCTCTCTCAGCAACATTACGTGCTGAAATTGCCACTCGACCTATGTCGAGCGCCGCCACATAGTCCAGCTTTATTTAACTCGACTTATGTTGCTCGCCGCTAATTAAGGGTTAAACAATGATAGTATTGCCTTGAAAGTACATGTGTGTATGTTGCAATATGATTAAGGCATGTGTACACTCTGTATATATGTTGTGTGTGCACTTAACCTATATCAACTGTGACGTTGACCACTCCGTTAGAACCGCATGGCTTGTCCTACAGTGACTCACTAGGATCGCCAGGGCAGTGGATGGGGCTACAGTTTATGTATTAGAGTGTGCTTTATTTCATATGAAAGCTCGTGTCATGGGCAGTCCAGAAAGGCTCTTTGTTTTCGCCCATGTCAAGGCTTTATATATTTAATTGTAAAGTATATATTTTATCATTAACTAGTAATGATAGGATCTGGGAGAGAGAGAGGGAGTAGAACAGAGTGAGAGGGGGCGCGCAGTGTTTTTTGTCCCGCTCGATGACGTCACGGCTGGCTGCCTCGCGGGGGCTGGTGGAGAGAGGCCCTTACCATGCTGTAAGCTTTGCTAGTGGTTAGATGACTTGTAACCGCTGTTTTCCCACGCGGCGCGAGCTAGTGCGAGTATATATACAGTTCCTTGCCACTCTCTCCCTCAGATCTGGTTTCTAGAACACACCCATCTTTTTTTCCCTTGCTATCTGTCCCCGCTCCGTACCTGAGAATCTTTTCCTCTGCCTATCTCTCATTTTCCATATCCTTCACCACCTTTTATTAATATTATACCCCCTCTGGTTAACTCTGCAAAATCAGCTTCATGCTGGCCAGTTGTATTGTGTTATGGTGGGTTCACATATTCACGTATATTGCTCCCGTCCGGCGTATCGCCAATTTATGTAAAGACGCGAGTAGTTTCTGCCGTTGAACGCCCGTTCTTCCACGTCTATTGCACTTCCCGACAGACGTAGCGTAACGGGGCCAGTGTTACGTCAGACGTAATGGAGTCGTATTGAACTACGTATGTGTTTGCGACGTGCGTAAGCATAGCCCCGTTCGACCTCATGGGCTGCACGATTTGCGGGAACACAGGCCACGCCCATGCCACGCCCCCTCAAGACCGTGCATAGCTGAGGCCGCACGTCTTGGGATTTGTTAGGTCGTACCTGGACCGGTTCTGGCCAATCGTAGGCACACCCCGTCTGACCAAACACAGACAAAGACAGTCTTTGTCAACCACGTAGGTCTGGGTTGGAATCTGGGAACTACAAAAGGGCAGGAATGGCCACACCATTCCCATTCCCAGTCCTTCATCGGCACCATGAACAACATCGAGGAATTCATCCTGGAGGAGTTACCCGCTGAGTGCCAGCCAATTTTGACGGTGTGCTTCTGCCAGTGCCAGATTTTTTTTTTTTTTTTTGGCTAAATCTATTAAGTTGGGAGAGAAATGGTAAAAAAAACACTCCCCTCGCCAGAAATCAGGTCCCCGATGGTGATGGTCCCGAAAGTAGCTGAAAAGACACTATAGACTACAGAGACTTTTATGGTATCGGAATGTATGGGTGGGAGGGTGGTTTTGGGGTTGGTTGGGGGAAGGTAGAAGGGTAATTGACTTGTGTTACACATATGAAGCCGATTGGTGAGGTAGTTTCGCCACCACGGATTTTCCTTTTTTTCCTTTTCTTCGTACGGATACGCTAGAAGTGGGTGGTGGGAAGCGGTTGGGGGTGTGGTGGGGGGAAGGCAGAAGGGTAAGAGACTTGTCACACAAATATGGAACCGATTGGTGAAGTCGTTTCGCCGCCACAGATTCCGACAGTCAGCGAGTGGGTGGGAGGAGGGATTTGGGATTTTTGTGGTGGGTAGCCTAAAGGGTAAGGTACATGTGGTAAACATATGAAAGCCATAGGTGCAGTCGTTTCGCTGCTACGATTTGTTTTCGGCAGGGTGCAGAGGGTGGCAGGGTTGGCTTGTTGGTTGCTGCTCCGGTGTGGTGAGAGGTGTGACTGGCGGGTCCCTCGCTGGTCCCGTTGTCCCCTCGTACAACGGTGCCGCGTCTTCCCGCCAACCCGCAGTGCGGCGGTTCTGCCAGATGCGGCCTAACTAACGTATACTTCCACGTTCGACTGGAACTTTCTACGATTTGACGAGAGCAGCTCTCGTCTGACGGGGTAGCTGCTACGTCTGACAAGGCTGCTCCGGTCAGACGGCCGTGGTGGCCAGGTCTGTCGTAAGTTTCCCCGTCTTTTGACATACGTGAGGGCGAGCCATGTTCCTGATTCGACTCGAATCAGCAACCGCGCGGCCTTGGCCGCACCCACAACATTCCCGACCCACGTGGGCTACTCGTTTCTACTCGCGCCATGCGAGAGTACCCCCCTGACTGGCCGTAATTTCATTTACGTTTTGCGTATTATGCCATTACGTTTTACGTAATCGGTTGCCAACTACCAATATACCTTCGTTTACAACAGACGGGAGCTGACGGGAGCAATATACGTGAATGTGTGACCCCACCATTAAGGTCTGATATAGCCTATGTATGTTAGTTGTTAAGATAAGTGGATCACGAAGCATTGGTTGGCATTTATATTGTTTAAGTACTGCATCCTTTAATTATTAGTGTTCTGCTGGATTAGATAATGCTAGACTAGGAGTCTGATATTATAAGGTATTGTTTCCTATGAGTGCTGGCTTTAGTTAAAAGCTGCACGACATACCTGAGAACTGGAGTTGATTGAGTAAATTCTAGTCTGTGTGCCATTGAGAGTAGAGCATGCACGAATGAGGGCTTTTTGCCTATACCATTCTGCACTGTTCTAGTCTCGATTGTTTGTCTTTGAGGTACGCCAGGAGAACGCTTAATACTTCGGTATTAAGGTTTCTCAAGAGAGCTACCCTTCATTATAACGTAATATTTGACGCACAGACTTGAGATTTGCACTAGGCTATGCAGCTTGCCATGCGCACCAGTATCTCGTATCATTGACTCTAGCTAGACTTTATCAGTCACAGTAGACATTAAGTATATTAACCCTCTCCGACATATGACGCGATTTTGAGCCTATTGGGGATATTTTAAAGCCTTTGTTACCATCAGGGGTATTTAGAAACCTTTAGTTTAGTTACTTCAACCTCTGCAGTTGTCTTTGAGTTAGCTGTGGGCAGAAAACTAATTTTGGAGAGGTAATTATAAGAGTGAGAGAACTCTATTTCTTATTGCTAATCTGGCAACCTCTGCGTCATATGTGCGTGAAAGGGTTAACCTAATTACTCTTTTTATGCATACCCATTTATGATTACACAAGCATTTCGCAGCCTAGTTTGATGTATTGAGACACAAACGACTTAGGCTCTTTTTGTTGATAGGAATATTGCATTGTCGTGGCGATTATTATTATTGTTGTTGTGTTTAGGATATTCTTGGCTCCGACGGCATTATATATATTCTGCCTTTTTGTGTGCATAGCCTGCACGAGCATTGTTCCGCTGCCTGCCTTTTTGGGTTCCATTTCCGATACGAGCATCTTTATAGCATCTAACATTTAAAGAAGATTCCTTGTTAGTGTTGAAGGACTTTAGTGCACTTTCTTTCATGCAGGAGTGCCTGACATTTATTGATTAAAGTAACGTAAGCTGTAACTTCTCTTACCACCTTACTTTGCATACCATAACCAAGCACCTTCGGTTATAGGTAGTAATAGGCTGTTTTCACATAACATTAAGCCTAGAGTACACGCACATTTATTGAGAGTTTGATAGCCTATTATTGCATATAGAACTCTGTAGAGTATTTGTGTTCTTTGTTCACTGGGAATATACATCAGAGGTTGGAGCTAGCGCTTTCCGTTGTAACATTTATGCCATTACTAGTCCAATGAATAAGAGCCCTGATATATTTGAACCCCAGTCGTAACACAACATACACTATTATTAAGTTCAAACTTTTAGTTGTCCCAAATGTAACAGCATGAACTGTTAGTTATAATTTTTGGGTTAGAATAGCACGCTTAGGTATTAAGGAGAACATTTTAGTTTAATCCCTAGACCTCATCAAGCATAACATAATACCCTCAAGACCCCCATTCGAGATAAAATAAAACATCTGTAGAAAATATCCCGCCCGAAGACCAGTTTCTTCTAATTTACAGGTTCACTATCGATCACCATGGAAATAATTGACACTTAATTGGCACGAAAAGTCCTAATATTGTCAAAGAAATGGGGCAAAAATCTTAAATCGCCCAACTAATGGGGCGATCGTCTTGAAATCCCAAAACTAATGGGGCTAAACATGAAGGAGTCCAGAAAAATATAAACCTCCCTTAAATAGTTGAACAGTATAGTGAAAATTCCAAACAGAAAATAAAACACAACGTTTGGAAGGTTTGCACTGTATATTTATAATGTTTTCTGACAACCTGTATGCAGGCAGACTGTAAAAGCAATATTGTTTGTGGAAGTGAGAAACTGAATAAAGTGATAGGCTGACGTGAGAGAGGTAGTCTAAAGATTGAAGGTCACAGAGAGAGAGAGAGAGAGAGAGAGAGAGATAAAGTTGGGAGAGTTGACTATAACATTTTGATAGGTAATATAAAACAACTGCTAGCGTCAAATACTTTCGTGGGAACGGCTTACCAGATTGGTCCATACATAGACTACAGTAGATCTAGACTTGACACGAAAATGGAACTTTGCAGTAAGGGACCCAACATCGAAGAACAAAACCCAAGTTCGAACCTCGAAACCGCGAAACTATCACATTTTCGTGGTTTCGAGATTCGAACTTGGGGTTTTCGTTTTCCGATATTGGGTCCCTTACTGCAAAGTTCCATTTTCGTGTCAAATCCAGATCAAATATACCTTGAAACTAAAACCATGAGTAAAATGTTTTACACCATATCCTTATATAATTTCATATCTGCTATAATGCTGTTAATGAGAAGTCTCTTTCGAGCTATAATACGTCTGCCAAATGAATAGTATTAGTTGGGCACCGTTTTCACCTGTCAAACTGTCCCCTACACATTCCCGCACCTAGACATCCACGCACATATTCACACATACATACAGTATATTTATACTGTATATACATGTACTGCTAAAAATAAAGTAGGTGTGCAGTTTTCGCACTACCCAACAAAAACTAAATAATAAATAAAAACTGCATACGCAACTCTGCGACCTATGATTCTGCAAGTAATATATATAATATCTATAAGAAAGAAATAGTGGCCATAATCTGTGACCTTTACCATTCACCTTGACCTTTGAATTATTATTTTTTTTTTTTGGACAATCATTGCATTGACCAACCATATTTGCCAGCAAAATTTGGTGACGATACGTAACCCGTTCAGTACAGTTTTGTCGGTTTAATTTCATACTGGATACTAAGACGATTTTATTTAGTTTATGAAGAGCCTCCATAAAATTTGCAGGCTTTCAACTATCTTAACCCTTTTTACTACCACAGATCCTTCTTAAGCTCTACAAATTCGTCTAATTATTAGCTAGAATACAATAAAAAAAAAATCACCGGTACACAAACGGTTAAACAGGTTAGGAAGAGTTTAAAGACAATTATCAACACTCTGCTTTTGTTCTTTGACCTTGACATTTAACCTTAAGTATTATAATATATATATATTATATTTGAAATATATGTTATTTAAGTAAAATACAACTAACAGTTGTCAGCTTATCGAAAATTGAGTTTTTTATGATAAAGGTTAACTTATGACCTTGGCCTGTCCTTGACCTTTATGTAGAATTATATTTTTGTTCACTTTGATGTAACTCTAGAAAATCAAATAAGTGTGTCAAATTTCATTAAAGATCATCAGTTAGTTTCAGAGGTATTAAAGGAATAGTTGACCTAGACCTTTGACCTTCATCTTGACCTTCGACCTTCATCTTGACCTTCATGATTTCTGAAAATGTAACATTTTATTTTTCCCTTTAATGCACAACTGTCTCAACAAATTTTGTGAAGTTTACATGCAGAGTAAAGAAATTAGAATATTGACCTTACATTTGACATTGACCTGTGAACTTGACCTATCAAATGGAATTATGTTTATTCTTGTATGACCTTGGTCTAGGCATTCCGAATATGCATGATATGCCTAATGAGAATCTTACATTCAATAAGAAATACTAGCAAAAATCATATATCGACCTTTAACCTTGACCTCTGACCTTCGACCTTAGAATTTCTTATCAAGGATTTAGTTAGCTTAACAGCAATGTTCGTATTAACTAGCATTATGAATATGGTGTAGCCTAATTTGTATAAAAACGTATTGATTAAAAATAGTGATCATATATTGTGACCTTGCCCTTTGACCTTTGACTAAAAGTAAAATACATATATTTGGATGGTCGTCGCATTGACCAACTGAATTTGCCTGTATAATATTATGACAATACATTAAACAGACAAGGACGAGTTTAAGGAAAATGACAAATACTCTTTTTTTTTACCTTGACCTCTGACCTTAACTATTAAAATATGTATGTGAACTTTGATTATATTAGGCTATATTTAAGTAATAAGCCATAACACAGTCAGTTTTCTAAAATTTGAGTAGCCTAATTTTGTTTTTAAATAATAAAAGTTGACCTTTGACCTTGACCTATGACCTTTATGAAAGAGTACATTTTTGTTTGAATTGACATTGCCCATGAACATCAAATACGGATGCCTAATTTCATTAAAACACATCAGTTAGTTTCATATACAGTATATTAATAGAATAGTTGACCTTGACCTTTGACCTTTATCTTGACCTTTATGTGTCTCAACATTTATTAATTTCCTTTTCATTTAATGTGCAGCTATCTCACCCAATTTTGTGAAGTTTGCATGAAAAGTAAAGAAAATAGCGTATTGACCTTTTATTTGACCTTGACCTGTGACCTTGACCTTTCATATGGAATAGAATAGTTTATTGTATGACCTTGGCCTAGGTATTCCGAATATACATGGTAAGCCTAGTGAGAATCTAACAGTTAATATGAGAAATACTAGTAAAAATACTATTTTGACCTTTGCCCTTGAACTTTGACCTTACCCTTAGGAATATTTAACTAAAATTTGTGCAATACGATATCAATGTTACCAGTAACTTGTAAACTGAAAATGAAGATATTTGAATAAAAAATAAAAATAAATAGTATAAGTTGACCTTTCACCATGACCTGTGACCTTGACCTTTATGTAAGAGTAAAATTTGTTTTAATTGACATTGCCCAGAAAAATCAAATAAGCATGACTAATTTCATTAAAACCCATCAGTTAGTTTCATATGTATTTATAGAATAGTTGACCTTGACTTTTGACCTTGACCTCGACCTTCATGATATGTGTCTCAACATTTATTATTTTCCTTTTCATTTAAAGTGCAACTATATCGCCAAATGTTGTGAAGTTTGCATGAAAAGTAATGAAATTAGCATATTGACCTTTTATTTGACCTTGACCTCTAAACTTGACCTTTCATATGGAATTGTTTAGTTTCTTGTATGACCTTGCCCTAAATATTCCGAATATACATGGTAAGTTTAGTGAGAATCTATAACAGTTAATATTAGATATTATACTTGTAAGACAAATATTTTGACCTTTGACCTTACCCTTCAGAATATTGATCTAAAATCTGGTCAATAGGATATCGAGGTTACCAGTAACTGGTATAGTGAAAATGAAGACATTTGAGCCAAAACTAAGACATATGAAATATTTACCTTATTTTTAACCTTGACCTTTGACCTTAACCTTTAAGTTAAATTGAACATTCTTTTTGACTGACCTTCGCATTGACCAAATGAATATACCTGTGAAATTTTTTGAAAAACCATCGAACGGTCTAGGAGGAGTTTCTGGACGGACGACGGACGACGATGACGGACGACGACTACGACGGACGACGACGACGGACAAGCTGAATTGTGGTGCACAGTATACGGGCGGGACCTGTGTGTGCGATACCACTCTGCTTCGCAGAGTTGATAAATCTGTCACACACGCTGGGAGGTTTGAAAACAATATTAGCTCTTCAAGAATGAGTTTTGAGTGATATATTGTTGTGTGTGTGAGAGAGAGAGAGAGAGAGAGAGAGAGAGAGACGTATGATGGTGAGTGAGTGTAAACAGAGTGAATACTTTAGTCATTGAAGTAATTTAACGTGTGTGTTTAAACCACATCATGCAGTTAATGTGGAGGTGTTTCATGGTTTTTGACATTGCATACATTATCTTATTGTCGTGGTCATCAATCATTAAATAATAATGCAAATAGGTATAACCCTCCGGGCCCGGGCTGGTCCGCCAAAGGACGGTCGCCCGTACCCGGGCGAAATGGCCGAAAAACGTCTAGGTCTAGGCTACCGTATTTTTGTTTATTTTAACTGCTAGAAATTTCCCACGCATCTACAAACGTAGTGCGGTTTTCAATCTGTAGACTGGCGTTGAGTAGAGCTCTGTAAGTCAACTGGCTCAGTTGTGATGACGATTTCAGTGGAGCGAACTTTGCCGTGATGTTGACATACATACATACATACATACATACATAAAATTTTAAGACTGAGTGTTCGACACATAAGTGCAGTTTCAGTCTCTTGTCCTAATGGCGGCGTTCCAGGCAACCCTGTTAAGGGCTGCTTCACTTGTCAAGTTCTTGGATTTGAGATCGGCGCGTATAGTCCGATCCCAGGTCTTCCTCGGTCCACCCCTTGGTGCAGCTCCCTCCACAATCACAGACCTGCATTTTTTCACCCAATTTTGTTCATCCATTCTCTCCACATGTCCATACCATCCCAGTCTACTTGTACGCATCACCTCGCTAATACTCTTTATACCTAAACGTCTCTTCAGCTCAACATTTGTTATTCTATCCTGTAGCCTGGCCCCACACATCCATCTCACACATCCATCATAACACTTGTTACGACCGGGGCTACGAATAAAACAAGGGCACTTAATGATTGGACTAGTAATATGGCACTGTGCAACAACGGTACGCTAGATCCAAACCCTCGAACTTATATGCCGGCGAACAAAAACACCTATACCCTCCAGAGTTAATCTGCGATAACGGGGTATCCTTAACTGGGCATAAATGTACTCTACTTCAGGCTAACCCACACTGGTATAGCCTGATAACAAACAAGATGCAAGTTACGTTAAAATGCATAAAAGGGAAGCTATGGAAAGATCAATTAAATCACGGAAAGATTTAATACAATAAAAAGATGCTTCAATACAGTTACTCTAAACAACAATAAACTCTTCATTCCTATTTGAAAGAAAGTGAAGTATAGTCCTACAGCATAGACCTGGAAACTTCTGAAGAAAGTCTGATGCTTATAAGATGCTCGTATCTTAAATTATATAAAGGCAGGATGCAGGACACCATACGTGTAGACTGAATACACTAACAGATAGGACATATAATGTTAACTGACACGAGAATATTATAAATGCGCAACGGCAGTAATGCTCGACACTAAAAGAAGTACTTCCTCATCAACGAAACAGTCTGCTATGGTTGTGCAACTCAACAACAACCTAGACTAATAAATGCTGTGAATAATAATGCATACATATCAAAAGAGCTCATGTCCTAACTAGTTTCTGCTCGGCGAATAAAGTCTAGCGGGGATATCAAGGTTAGGAAACTGTGGCTGAGCAAGACAGGCTCATAGCCTAGCGTTGTCCTTAAGGCGATATGATTAAAGTTACGTTAATGACGGGGATGCTCTCTTGGTAGATCCATATCTCAAGTATCTGGTTCTACCCTGGCGATCCCACTAAAGTCAAGCAAAGAGGCAGCACTGTGTAATAAGGTAGTAGGCTAATGCCCTCTTACAACACGATGCTGCACTCGCAAAAGGCACAACCAAAAGGACAACCTAGGCTACCACAGAAACCGTCGAAGTCGTGTAGGTATAAGCAAACCGTACACACATCACTGACAACGACAACAGAAACCCTATCCCAGTCTAGCATTAAATAACCCAGCAGAGCACTACTGATAATGAGGGAGACACATGTTACGACCGAGGTTTAAATATATCAGGGTTCTTATTCATTGGACTAGTAATGGCATAAATGCTACAACAGAAAGCGCTAGATCCAACCTCTGATGTATATTCCCAGTGAACAAAGAACACAAATACTCTCCAGAGTTCTATATGCAATAATAGGTTATTAAACTCTCAATAAATGTGCGTCTACTCAAGGCTTAATGTTATGTGAAAACAGCCTATTACTACCTATAACCGAAGGTGCTTGGTTATGGTATGCAAAGTAAGGTGGTAAGAGAAGTTACAGCTTACGTTACTTTAATCAATAAATATCAGGTACTCCTGCATGAAAGAAAGTGCACTAAAGTCCTTCAACACCAACAAGGAATCTTCTTTAAATGTTAGATGCTATCAAGATGCTCGAATCGGAAGTGGAACCCAAAAAGGCAGGCAGCGGAACAATGCTCGTGCAGGCTATGCACACAAAAAGGCAGGAGATATAATGCAGTCGGAGCCAAGAATATCCTAAACGCCACAACAATAATAATAATCCCGACGACAATGCAGTATTCCTATCAACAAAAAGAGCCTAAGTCGTTTGTGTCTCAATACATCAAACTAGGCTGCGAAATGCTTGTGTAATCATAAACGGGTATGCATAAAAGAGTAATTGGTTTAATATACTTAATGTCTACTGTGACTGATAAAGTCTAGCTAGAGTCAATGATACGAGATACTGGTGCGCACGGCATGCCGCATAGCCTAGTGCAAATCTCAAGTCTGTGCGTCAAATATTACGTTAGAGGGAAGGGAAGCTCTCTTGAGAAACCTTATTACCGAAGTATTAAGCGTTCTCCTGGCGAACCTCAAAGACAAACAACGAGCTTAGAACAGTGCAGAATGGTGTAGGCAAAAAGCCCTCACTCGTGCATGCTCTATTCTCAATGGCACACAGACTGGAATTTACCCAATCAACTCCAGTTCTCAGGTATGTCGTGCAGCTTTTAACTAAAGCCAGCACCCATCGGAAACAATACCTTATAGTATCAGACTCCTAGTCTAGCATTATCTAATCCAGCAGAACACTAATAATTATAGGAAGTGGTACTGAACTATATGAATGCCAACCAATGCTTCGTGATCAACTTATCTTAACAACTAACATACATGGGTTATATCAGACCTTAACGCACAATAAAACTGGCCGGCATGAAGCTGATTATGCAGAGTTAACCAGAGGGGGTATAATATTAATAAAAGGTGGTGAAAGATATGGAAAATGAGAGAGATAGGCAGAGGAACAGCTTCTCAGGTGTAGTGAGGGAGACAGGTATCAAAGGGATAAGAGGAATGCATTCTAGAAACCAGATCTGAGGGAGAGAGTGGCGAGGGAACTGTATATATACTAGCACTAGCTCGAGCCGCGTGGGAAAAAAGCGGTAACAAGTCCTCCAGCCAATGCTAAAGAAACCAGCCAAACATGACGTCACAAAGCATGGTAAAAAACTCCCTCAACGAATCCCTTCGAGGCCAGCCAGCTATGACGTCATCGAGTATAGCAAAACACTACGCGCCTCCTCTCACTCTGTTCTACTCTCTCTCTCTCTCTCTCAATTCCTATCATTACTACTTAATGATAAAACATATACTTTGCAATTAAATATATAAAGCCTTGACATGGGCGAAAACAAAGAGCCTTTCTGGACTGCCCATGACACGAGCTTTCATATGAAATAAAGCACACAATAATACATCAACTGTAGCCACATCCACTGCCCTGGCGATCCTAGCGAGTCACTGTAGGACAAGCCATGCGGTTCTAACGGAGTGGTTAACGTCACACCCCCCCAAGATTTTTCTCAGAGGCCCAAGGCTCACAAAAATCTGATTGTTAGAACCCATGCTATATCTCTACTTCCCATCACCCAGCGGCAATAAAATATCTGGCACAGTTCTCAACAAAACATTTTACAAAATTATAACCTTCCCCAACACAATAGGTTAAATCATATGTAGTTATGCTCCTCAAGAGCGAGCTTCTCTAGCCCAGCATTCTGAGAGGAGTGCAACTCAGAATTACTGCTATAACATACTGAAAAAATTCAACTATCAAAGAAAGAGTTTGCATTTGATTTTTATGTTTTTAATTTGTTTATTTCGGCTGCACTATAGGGGCAAGCCTAGTTTTTTCTTCTATACCAAACGCTCAACTCCTGCTTTACGACCCAATATGCTGGGCTACAATCGCGAGTCAACAAGCACCAAGCGCAAAATACTATTCAAACTAAAGCAGGAGGCTACCCGTGTGTCAATCTACCCAGGATCATATACCCTTGAAAGACAATCTGCAACCACGTTGTCACAACCGGCAATATGGCGTATGTCCAGGTTATATACCAGTAACCTTAGTGACCACCTGGTCAGCCTCATATTCCGATTGTGAAACTGGTCCAAGAACTTGAGAGGGTGATGATCTGGGTAAACTACAACGACCGGACCATAGGCTGGAACATAGACCTCGAAATGCCCCAGCGCAAGCACAACCGCCAGCAGCTCCTCCTCGACAACAGAGCAGGTCCCCTGGCCTGAGTTGAACTTCTCCGAGCAGAAACTAACAGGATGCTCTAGCCATCATCATCCTTTTTCACAAGGACGGCACCAGCCCCCACACCACTAGCATCCGTTGCTAGTTGGAAAGGTAGGCTAAAGTCAGGGGCCCTGAGGATCGGGTGAGTGCACAACAGGTGTTTTACTACTCTAAACGCCTTCTCACACTCAGGCGCCCATTTGACTTTCTTATCCTTCCAGTTATCCTCCACCTGAGCTTGACTGTCCCGTTCTCCTTCTCCACCTTGACTGCTAAACGTCATCACAGGCACAGTGAGAGGCTCAGGGGGGTGCCTCACATACTCCTTCATAAGATTAACGTGACATAACTGATTGCGCTTACGTCTGTCTGGAGTGGCTACCAAGTAATCCAGGTCCGATAGCTTCTCAACCACCCTATAAGGACCAGTGTACTTCGCGGATAAGGGGTGACCTACAAGGGCAGTAGAATCAACACCTCCTATCCCATGTGAAACTCCCTGAGTTTAACCTTGAGGTCGTACCTGTCCTTCATGAGGGCCTGAGAGCTAGTCAAATTACGGCCAGCCAACTCCAGACTGCGCAACATCCGTTCTCGACTGTCGAGGACATACTTGAGCACAGAACAAGGTTTTTCTGCACCCTCCCATATTTCTTTAACCATATGGAGAGGCCCTCTGACACGGTTTCCAAAGACGAGCTCATTAGGGCTGAATCCCAAACTTTCCCCAGGTACCTTCCGTGCAGCAAATAAAACATATGGGAGGCCAAGATCCCAACCTTTCCCACTCTCAAAGCAACAATAACGAAGCACAGATTCCAAGGTTGAGTGCCATCGCTCTAACACACCCTGGCTCTCTGGATGATACGCAGATGACACAACCGTAACAATCCCATGCTGCTGCACTGCTAGAACAAAGAGGTTAGAAGTGAAGTTGGATCCTTGGTCTGACTGAATCCCCTGCGGATAACCATACCGGGAAAAATACACTAGCAAGCTTCGGACCACCGTCTTCGCTGACCCATTTCTCATAGGGTACGCGTCAGGATACCTTGTTGCTACATCTCCCGACTGTGCATCACTGTCCTCCTCCAACTCGACAGCACCGGTACCACATTCAAGAACCTCCGGGTCTTCTAAGTGCAATTTACGAATGTCCGAAGGAGCAAGCTTATCTAAGTGTTTGCTAAACAACTCATGCCCCCCTCCTACATTGAATTTAGCCTCCCGTTGCTCTCTCTCTGTGTATCGTTGCTGTCTCTTCGTCTTTTTAAGCCCATCCTCTGCCTTCTTACTAACAGTTAATGGGTCTTCCACAGACTCGAAAATCGGTCCTAATAATGAGTCCCCGAGAATGTCCGCTGATAATAACTATCAACCGCATCAACTTCCAACCCCTTCTCGGTACCTTTCCTCCGCTTGTCGAAAGACTGTTGACCAGAATGTGACTCCCTGGATGCAAGAGATCTGGTGACAACACACGCCATAGGTTGCACCGGACACTTCTCAACCCACTCCTGCTCCTCCCTACTCACGTCGGCCGGCTTCTCGGCAACGACCAAGGGTGGAGCCTCAGAAGTAGGCCCCGCAAAGTCGTTGCCGAGAAGGAGGTCGACGCCCCCAACAGGCAACTTCTCCACAATTCCTACATCCAGGTCACGAGTCACACCATCAACTTCCATCTTCATTCTTACAAGCGGGTATGACCTTGTTGCATTAACTCCCTGAACCACAACCACCCGCGCCGTATTTACAGGTTTACCAGTGAAATTCCTCAACAATGTTTGCGATGCCCCAGTGTCACACAAAATTCTCACCTCATGTCTTCTACCCCCCCACTCCACACAACCGAGTCCCCTGTGGTCACTAAAGGCATCACGGACAGGGAATAAGCCTTCCGGATCCTTCTGCACTGGCAGTGTATTTACCTCGGAAGAATTGCCTCTAACAAACTCCGATGTCCTCTTGAACACTCCAATGCCGTGAGCAAAAGACTCGACTGCCGGAGGAGGTCGACTAGGGCACTCATTTGCCTTATGACCCTCCTGGTGGCACTTAAAACACATACATTTCGGTTTCGGCTTATACTGTGATGTAAACAAAAAATGACTCTTCTCATACGGCGTGGTGTTAGGTTTGGATTCAGTTTTAGTGTCATTGCTCTTTTGTTTAAATGTGTCATTGCTACGGGGAGGGGGAGGATAACGGTCCCTAGCGCTTGCATCGTACTTCTGTGAGGACCCTCAATCCCGAATCAACGACAGCCGTCGATCAGCCATTTCTGCTGCTTCGACTAGAGTTCTTGGGTTTTTCTCCTTTAAGTTCAATGTTAGATCACCGCCCGTGCTCTTAAAGAACTGCTCCAACATCATTAACCCGTTGAGCCCCGGCTAGTTATAATATTTTGTTCACCCCAGTCCCAAGCCATTTTCACTTATTTTGTTTGTTTGCTAAAATGGAAGACAAGGATGAGAAATGAAAAAAAAAACAAAAAAAAATCACCTCTGACATTTTTTTTTTGGGGGGGGGGGGCCGGTGGGGGGTTGGGGGGGGGGAGCTTCAAAAAAATTTGTTGAGCCAAAATGGAAGAGAATGGTGAGAAATGAACACACAAATAAAAAAAAACTCATTTCGGTCATTTGGGGGGCGGGGGGGGGGGGGGGTTTCAATAGTTCGTCTCCCCCGCATGACCACCCGCCCGGGAGCACTAGGGTAAAAACTGAGTATGGCATTGTACGGCATACATCCTAAGGAGTATCTCACATAAATCTCAAGCCTCTAGCTCCCATACGACGGGAGTAATGAAGGTTCAAAGTGGCGGTAAACTAGGGGTGTAAACTATCCCCACTAAGCCCACCACCACCAGCCGCGCGGCTGTCTCGGCCCGCTCACACCTACTGGCCCGGCTCCCCCACACACTACGGTACCGCCCCCTCCTATTCTCCCACCATTTCCTACCTTACGAGCCACGTAAGTGTTTTTTATATGCCGGACGCACGTGATGCGTCGCTGGGAGTTGGTGATCAAAGACTGCCGACGCAACACGTGCGACGCTGGGTCTCAACGGGTTAACTGCTTAATTCCATCAAATGTTCTTACCTTCTCAGATCGGAGCCAGTTCCCCATAGCATTGGACAAGTCCCGGGCGTGTTCCAAAAAGGTGCTATCTCTTCCCTTGGTTACACCCCGGAACTTCAAACGGTACGTTTCTGGTTGCAGTTCGTAAGCCCTCAGGACAGCCTCCTCGAGATCCTCATACACAATACATGACTCCAAAGGTAACGCATCGTAGGCTTTAAGACCCTTGCCTCTTAATCTAGAGGATACAAGTGCTGCCCATTTATTCTCTGGCCACTGGTGTTCCTGGCACTTCTTCTCAAAGCGTGCGAAAAATTCTGTTACCCCACTCTCATCAAACACCGGAGCCAGTTTCAATAAGTGCGAGAGAGATTGATCATGAGCACGTTTACCAGCCCCAAGTCACTGTCCCGTTGTCTCTACTCGCGACTTCTCGACGTCCCTGTCGGCACAGTACCTAGTCGACTCAGCTTGGATTTTTGCCTGACTGATAGTTTTTCTCTCTTCTATCTTGGCTAATTCTATTTGCTGCTGATGCTGAAGCTCACATGCCCTTTGTTGCTGTTGAATCTTAGCTAATTCGAGCTGATACAATAATTCTGGGGTTAACCCTGGAGGAAGTGAAGGTGCTACAATGTTTGAAACTACCGGTGGTCCCCCCAGGGGCAATCCACCCTGCCAGTCACCACCCAACTGTGGAAGCGTACCCGGGGTCGGCAAACGACTGGGATGGCTGGGAGTCGAGTGTAGGGGAAGCATGGCCGAAGGGCTCTGAGCACTCAACCCATCTCGCTCACCAGTCACCCTGCCCAGTACACACGTTATCAAGTTATCCCTGGTCATGCTGCTTGTACCCGCATGACCGATAGCTGTGGCCAGGCATTGAAGACCGTACCGATTCATACCCTCCAACCGCTCGGCAGTAACAGGCCATTGCAAAAATATCCTAGCATCCTCCTCTCAGTTCACCTGATTAACCCTTTCATCATACTGCTGTTCCTCAGTTTCGACGTTACGTACTGTGTCTCCATTCTCCTCTGATCCGGTATAAGACATGATGCTCACAAAAAATTTCCACCTCAATATTCAGAAAAGAAGTACCCCAAACTCTTATACCTCAACATACACACAAAAATTCTCGGAAATAGTCAAGGGCTATACTATGTTGCAAAAAAAAATTATTCTTGCTGATCCCCGCAAAATATTCTCCAAAACAACAAATGTTCCCTGCTAATAAATGTAGGTTCACCAAATCCTAGGTAAGGTCGCCATTTGTTACGACCGAGGTTTAAATATATCAGGGTTCTTATTCATTGGACTAGTAATGGCATAAATGCTACAACGGAAAGCGCTAGATCCAACCTCTGATGTATATTCCCAGTGAACAAAGAACACAAAAATATTCTCCAGAGTTCTATATGCAATAATAGGTTATTAAACTCTCAATAAATGTGCGTCTACTCTAGGCTTAATGTTATGTGAAAACAGCCTACTACTACCTATAACCAAAGGTGCTTGGTTATGGTATGCAAAGTAAGGTGGTAAGAGAAGTTACAGCTTACGTTACTTTAATCAATAAATGTCAGGCACTCCTGCATGAAAGAAAGTGCACTAAAGTCCTTCAACACCAACAAGGAATCTTCTCTAAATGTTAGATGCTATCAAGATGCTCGAATCGGAAGTGGAACCCAAAAAGGCAGGCAGCGGAACAATGCTCGTGCAGGCTATGTACACAAAGAGGCAGGAGATAATTAAAATGCAGTCGGAGCCAAGAATATCCTAAACGCCACAACAATAATAATAATCGCCACGACAATGCAGTATTCCTATCAACAAAAAGAGCCTAAGTCATTTGTGTCTCAATACATCAAACTAGGCTGCGAAATGCTTGTGTAATCATAAACGGGTATGCATAAAAGAGTAATTGGTTTAATATACTTAATGTCTACTGTGACTGATACAGTCTAGCTAGAGTCAATGATACGAGATACTGGTGCGCATGGTATGCCGCATAGCCTAGTGCAAATCTCAAGTCTGTGCGTCAAATATTACGTTATAGGGAAGGATAGCTCTCTTGAGAAACCATAATACCGAAGTATTAAGCGTTCTCCTGGCGTACCTCAAAGACAAACAACGAGCTTAGAACAGTGCAGAATGGTATAGGCAAAAAGCCCTCATTCGTGCATGCTCCATTCTCAATGGCACACAGACTAGAATTTTCCCAATCAACTCCAGTTCTCAGGTATGTCGTGCAGCTTTTAACTAAAGCCAGCACCCATCGGAAACAATACCTTATAGTATCAGACTCCTAGTCTAGCATTATCTAATCAAGCAGAACACTAATATTATAGGAAGCGGTACTGAACAATATGAATGCCAACCAATGCTTCGTGATCAACTTATCTTAACAACTAACATACATGGGTTATATCAGACCTTAACGCACAATACAACTGGCCAGCATGAAGCTGATTATGCAGAGTTAACCAGAGGGGGTATAATATTAATAAAAGGTGGTGAAAGATATGGAAAATGAGAGAGATAGGCAGAGGAAAAGGTTCTCAGGTGCAGCTTGGGGGACAGGTATCAAAGGGATAAGAGGAATGCGTTCTAGAAACCAGATCTGAGGGAGAGAGTGGTGAGGGAACTGTATATATACTAGCACTAGCTCGAGCCGCGTGGGAAAAAAGCGGTAACAAGTCCTCCAGCCAATGCTAAAGAAGCCTGCCAAACATGACGTCACAAAGCATGGTAAAAAACTCCCTCAACGAATCCCCACGAGGCCAGCCAGCTATGACGTCATCGAGTATAGCAAAACACTACGTGCCTCCTCTCATTCTGTTCTACTCTCTCACTCTCTCTCTCTCTCAATTCCTATCATTACTACTTAATGATAAAACATATACTTTGCAATTAAATATATAAAGCCTTGACATGGGCGAAAACAAAGAGCCTTTCTGGACTGCCCATGACACGAGCTTTCATATGAAATAAAGCACACAATAATACATCAACTGTAACCACATCCACTGCCCTGGCGATCCTAGCGAGTCACTGTAGGACAAGCCATGCGGTTCTAACGGAGTGGTTAACGTCACACACACACAAAGAGTCATCAAACCTCCATAAACTAAGGACACTGAGGGAGACACACACAGAGTCATCAAACCTCCATAGACCAAGAACCCTTATAGCCTATTCTAATACATGGAAATATATATGAGAGCGACGCACACAATACGATGGGCCGATATTAAATCGTGTACAGAACCCAAAGGGAGTGCTGTGACGTTAAAAGGTTAGAGGAATGAAAGAAAGGAAGTTGAGTGAGAGAGACAGTATCAGCATGGTGGAGATATGGGGGACAGTTGTAAAAAGGATATTGGTCGTGTGCGCCCCTAGCCTGCTCTGAGGAGGGTAGCTCCTCGGGACCCTCAGGATCCCACAAAGGCATGGTGGTCGGCCAATCACAGGCCAATACGTCACAAGGCAGCATGCCCCTAGGACGCGCCAAGAACCACCAGCCAATCAAAGACGAGAGAAAGCCCGCGCGGGCGTGAAACTCCTCCGAGCGAGGTGGAGGGAGGAGGGCAGAGGGCGGCAACACTCACTACCCCCTCGCTGCCCGCTCTCTCTCTCAACTTCACACTACAATGCATCTTATATTCTACTCGTGGTATAAAATACTTCCCGTTGTCACAGACGAAAATAAAACCACCACTGGACTGTCTGTAACAATGCAAGTACTATGAACGAAAGAACAACATTCTCTGATAACTGTAGCCCATTTCACTGCCCTGGCGAGCACTAGAGGCGATTCTGCCAACGCTGGTAGGCGTCACACCCCGCCCAAGATATGGGACGCTCAACATTAGGCGAGCCCCATATCTGACAAGGCAGAATGCCGACAAGACCCGCCTCAATAGGCAATCCACCAGAAATGAAATGCAAAGCTCAATCATAAATAAAACAACATTTTATCATAAAGAAAATCTTATAACCCCTCCCAAACATAGTAATATAATTTTAGCCTGCTATGCTCCCAGAGCGAGCTTCACAGAGCCCAGCCTACTAAGTGAAAGACAGGTTCAACTTAGGACTTCAGCTATAACATTGGCAACTTAAAATTAACTATCAAAAAGAAAGAGTTTTTATGTGATTTTTTTATTTAATTTTAATGTTGTTTTTGACGGCTGCTCTACAGGGGCAAGCCTGATTTTTCTCCACTCTCAACACACACTGACTGAACGGCGAGGGTTCTCCTGCAAACAAACCCTCATGTGACAAACAATCAGCCAAAACATTATCAGTGCCCTTAGCATGCCACACATCCAACTTGTGTTCCGGCAGCAAAACACACCTGACACTGATAAACTGCCCAGTTCATCACAAGACTGGCACTTCTCTTCGCTCTTTCCGGCAACGGGGCCTGCCAATAACCTTTCACTAGTTCTACCTTCGTGACGAGCGAGGCAGCCCCGATGCGGTCTATGGTATTGTCAACTCTAGGTAATGGATAGGCGTCTGTCAGGGATAATGCTTCCACACTCTTGCAATCACCATACACACGGATCTTGCCACTCCACTCAGGTTGCAAACTCACTGGCAACGACCACTCATGATATCCTTTATCCCTCAGACCCTTTTTCCACATGTCGTCTAGCGCTGTTTTCACGACAGGCTGTTGAGCAGGATTTATACGGTAGGTAATTAACTTGAGCCTTGCACTGTCTCCAGACTCTATGTCAGATTCTACCCCGTACATCAGGCCTGGAGAAGCAACAAACATGCGGATGTATTGCCACAGCCTAGTAAACAACTCCTCTTGTCGCTTAGGAACGAGAGGTAGCAACTTATCTCGCAAAACAACATGCCTAGTGCCCTCCCACAACCCAGCCGAGACCGCAGCTTCTAAACTATAGCCTCCCTCCTTCTCCACCTTCGTCCCTAGAACAGCCAGGTCATGAGAGAGACAATCAGTACCACCTGTGCAGTCACTCCCATAGTTCATAATTGCTAAGGCTTCCCCGCCGATACCGTACATGCGCACCCCCGTATTCCTTGCGACTACATCTGCCTGCGCAGCATCACCGCTTTTAGCGACATGGCCAGATACAGTCGGTCTAAGGTATAGCTGTTGCATTCAACTAGAGCAGCATTGGGAGGCTATGCGACGACCGGGCACATCCACTCCACAGCCAGCCTCACCAATCTGCTCAATGTCCTCCTTCTGACCACCACCCTTGGCAGCCATGGGTCGACCCTGACCTGACAACCATGCCAAAGCCTCGTCGCCCAACTTGAACCACCGAAACAACGAGGCTAACGGTCTGCAAACATTCAAGTGACCTGCCCGCGGAACATCTTGCACCGCATGAGTTGTGAGGCTCGGGTGTTCGGCACGACCAGTGGGGTATGAACCGAGTTGGTGCTGGAGCGCTGCACACTGCTGCTCAGGCAGGTGCTCTAGCGCTTCCACAGCCACCAGACTCGTGTCCCCCGCCCACTGCTCCGCCGAGACATGACAATCCCAACTCTCCTCCACCTGTGCCCTACTGCCCCCCTCTCCTTCTCCACCTTGGCTGCTGCAGACCAACGCAGGGACAGTAGGCTGCTCAGGTGGTTGCCTCACAAACTCCTCCAACAGGTTCACATGACATGTTTCCCCGTCCTCGTGTTCAATAGCCCCGTTCCCACAACTCTCCTCCACCTGGGAACTACTAAGTCGCGGAGTGCCATCACGCCCAACCATGTCACTAGGGGTGACAGGTTCTGGGGCCACTCCGGAGCTCACCTCTGGGTCAAGTACTAAGTCGCTAAGGAGGGCCGCTGGAGCAAAACTCACAAAACTCCCAACTTTACCTTTCTCCCTCCGACCGTTCCTCCGCTGGTCTAGAGACTGAGGAATAGGCTGTGACACTTTAGATGCACGAGATCGGGTAACAACACACGCCCTCTGGTGTGGTTGACACCTCTCGACCAACTCCTGCCCCTCCCTACTCACGTCGGCCGCCCTCTCAGCAACGACTAAGGGTGGAACTTCAGAAGTAGGCACTGCAAAGTCATTTCCGAGAAGAAGGTCGACGCCCTCTACTGGCAGTTTCTCCACGATTTCGACATCCAACTCTCGTGTCACACCTTCTACCTCCAGCTCCACTCGGACCAACGGGTATGACCGTGTAGCATTGATACCCTGCACAACAACTACCCGTGCCGCGTTTATAGGTGTGCCTGTAAAGTTTTTCATCAATGTCTGGGAAGCACCCGTATCACGCAAAAATTCTTCTCCATGCTTGCAACCAGCCCAATTCACGCAGCCGCGCCCTCTATGGTCACAAAAAGTATCGCGGACAGGTGTCAAGCCTTCCGGACACTTCTTCACTGGCTGTGCTCCAGCCTCTGACCATTTACCCCGGGCAAACGCAGACGACTTCAAAGACACTCCAATGTTGCGAGCCAAAGACACGACTGCTGTAGGTAGCTTGCTAGGACAGGATCGTGCAAAATGCCCCTTCTTGTGACAATGAAAACACTAACTCCCCCTTGGGCTTCTCTTGAGGTGGGGAAGGGCCCTGACCTCTCTTAAACGGGACGGTTTTAGGTTTGTGATCAAAATTGGTATCATTGCTCGTACTCTCGTTATTAACTTGTGCATCACTGACTCGGGGGGGGGGGGGGGGAATGTTGCGCCTCTTGTTAACTGCATCGGTCCGTTGTGCAGACCCGCACCCACGAATCAGTGACATTCTCAGGTCAGCCATCTCAGCTGCCTCTTGTAGAGTTTTAGGACGTTTCTCTTTAAGGTTCAAAGTCAGGTCGCCGCCTGTGCACTTGAAAAATTGCTCTAGAAGGACTAACTGCTCAAGCTCTCCGAACGTCGTCACCTTCTCTGACCTCAGCCAATTTCTCAATGCATCAGACAGTTCCCGGGCATGTTCTAGAAAAGTGCACTCACGACCCTTCGTAACACCCAGGAACTTCAACCTATATGTCTCTGGTTGTAACTCGTACGCCCTCAGAACAGCTTCCTTCAATACCTCATAATCGATGCAAGACGCCAAGGGCAACGCATCATATGCCTTGAGTCCTTTGCCAACCAATCTAGAGGAAACAAGGGCTGCCCACTTAACCTCGGGCCATTGGTGCTCCTGGCACTTCTTCTCAAAACGCAGGAAAAATTCGGTGACACCCGACTCTTCAAATGGAGGGACTAACTTAAGAAGGTGCGATAAAGACTGATCAAGACCTCGATTCCCAGAACCGAAACGCTGCCCTGTCGACTCCACCCGAGACTTCTCAAGATCTCTGTCTGCACAGTACATGGCCTTTCTCTCCTCAGCCTGAATCCTGAGCTCAGCCTCTCGCTGCTTGAGCTCAGCCTCCCGCTGCTTCTGCTGAATCTTAGCCATCTCAATCTGCTGCTTAGCCATCTCAAGCTGGTATTCCTGCTGCTTAGCCATCTTAGCCATCTCAAGCTGGAAGATCATATCTGCAGTTAAACCTTGAGAGGAGGAGATGCAACAATTGGAGACCCACCCAAGTGCAAACCACACTGCCAGTGACTATCGGCCTGCGGGAACGTACCCGGCTCCGGAGCCCGAGGGGGCGCCATGGTAGGAGTCGAGTGGAATGGGGGCTGGGCCGAAGGTGCCCCAAATCCCGATCCACCCGAAGCCCCACGCACCCCGCCGAGCACACAGGCCACCAGGTCACCTCTCGTCATGCTGCTAGTGCCCACATGCCCCATGAACGTGGCCAAACACTGGAGACCATACCGATCAATCCCCGACACCCGGTCAACAGTAATAGGCATCTCCAGAAACTCCCTTGCATCCTCCCCACTAGTTATTACTCTAATGCCTTCTAACAAATCCAGCTGCTGCACCTCAGAGTCTGCTTCCTGTACTGTGTCCTCGCCGTACATAGATCCGTCGTTCGAAATAGTGTCCACCAAAAATTCTCAACGTTTTTAAAAAAAAGGAGTACCTAAACTCTCATGTAGCACTATTCACTCAAAATAATGCTCGAAGACAACTCAAGTGCTATACTACGTTGCCAAAAAAAAAATCCATGTGTCCAAAATATTCCTCAAAAAACAAATGTCCAACAATCCTGCAATTCTTTCTTAGACACCAGGCAAGGGCACTATTTGTTATTACTGCAATAACAACAAATGGATCCTGGTTTCTACTAAAATAAGATACTAGGCAAGGTCGCAATTTGTTACGACCGGGGCTACGAATAAAACAAGGGCACTTAATGATTGGACTAGTAATATGGCACTATGCAACAACGGTACGCTAGATCCAAACCCTCGAACTTATATGCCGGCGAACAAAAACACCTATACCCTCCAGAGTTAATCTGCAATAACGGGGTATCCTTAACTGGGCATAAATGTACTCTACTTCAGGCTAACCCACCTGGTATAGCCTGATAACAAACAAGATGCAAGTTACGTTAAAATGTATAAAAGGGAAGCTATGGAAAGATCAATTAAATCATGGCAAGATTTAATACAATAAAAAGATGCATCAATACAGTTACTCTAAACAACAATAAACTCTTCACTCCTATCTGAAAGAAAGTGAAGTATAGTCCTATAGCATAGACCTGGAAACTTCTGAAGAAAGTCTGATGCTCATAAGATGCTCGTATCTTAAATTATATAAAGGCAAGAGGCAGGACACTATACGTGTAGACTGAATACACTAAAAGATAGGACATATAATGTTAACTGATACAAGAATATTATAAATGCGCAATGGCAGTAATGCTCGACACTAAAAGAAGTACTTCCTCATCAACGAAACAGTCTGCTATGGTTGTACAACTCAACAACAACCTAGACTAATAAATGCTGTGAATAATAATGCATACATATCAAAAGAGCTCATGTTCTAACTAGTTTCTGCTCGGCGAATAAAGTCTAGCTGGGATATCAAGGTTAGGAAACTGTGGCTGAGCAAGACAGGCTCATAGCCTAGCGTCGTCCTTCAGGTGGTATGATTAAAGTTACGTTAATGACGGGGATGCTCTCTTCGTAGATCCAGATCTCAAGTATCTGGTTCTACCCTGGCGATCCCTCTAAAGTCAAGCAAAGAGGCAGCACTGTGTAATAAGGTAGTAGGCTAATGCCCTCTTACAACACAATGCTGCACTCGCAAAAGGCACAACCAAAAGGACAACCTAGGCTACCACAGAAACCGTCAAAGTCGTGTAGGTATAAGCAAACCGTACACACATCGCTGACAACGACAACAGAAACCCTATCCCAGTCTAGCATTAAATAACCCAGCAGAGCACTACTGATAATGAGGGAGACACACACAAAGAGTCATCAAACCTCCATAAACTAAGGACACTGAGGGAGACACACACAGAGTCATCAAACCTCCATAGACCAAGAACCCTTATAGCCTATTCTAATACATGGAAATATATATGAGAGCGACGCACACAATACGATGGGCCGATATGAAATCGTGTACAGAACCCAAAGGGAGTGCTGTGACGTTAAAAGATTAGAGGAATGAAAGAAAGGAAGTTGAGTGAGAGAGACAGTATCAGAATGGTGGAGATATGGGGGACAGTTGTAAAAAGGATATTAGTCGTGTGCGCCCCTAGCCTGCTCTGAGGAGGGTAGCTCCTCGGGACCCTCAGGATCCCACAAAGGCATGGTGGTCGGCAAATCACAGGACAATACGTCACAAGGCAGAAGGCACCTAGGACACGCCAAGAACCACCAGCCAATCAAAGACGAGAGAAAGCCCGGGTGGGCGGGAAACTCCTCCAAGGAAGGAGGCAACACTCACTACCACCTCGCTGCCCACTCTCTCAGCTTCACACTACAATGCATCTTATATTCTACTCATGATATAAAATACTTCCCGTTGTCACGGACGAAAATAAAGACCACCACTGGACTGTCTGTAACAATGCAAGTATTATGAAAGAAAGAACAACATTCTCTGATAACTGTAGCCCATTTCACTGCCCTGGCGAGCGCTAGTGGCTAACGAGAGGCGATTCTGCCAACGCTGGTAGGCGTCACACACTAATTTCGTCTTATGTCACAACAATAACATTGATCCAACGTCTCCTTCTTGTTTTCGGAGGTGCGGTGACGCAACGATCGGCTTTGTTTACATGCGTCGGAAGCACGGCGTTCAGACCAATCTGAATAGGCTTTCAAGCTTGCTGCTTATTAACATGACACCCGGGCTCCTGCCCTTCTTTTGTGGTGTCCTGTTAATATGACACCCGGGTAGGAAGGGTTAATGTATTCCATAAGCACTATTTCAATAAGCTGGTTTTGACTAGTGATGAGTATAAACAAAACATAATTAACCCTTATTTAGCGGCGAGCAACATAAGTCGAGTTAAATAAAGCTGGACTATGTGGCGGCGCTCGAGATAACTCGAGTGGCAATTTCAGCACGTAATGTGGCTGAGAGAGAGAGACAAGTGGTGGCAGGAGACTAGCGAGCGTATGACTGCTCCAGACCACCGCGGAGAACCTACTGACACAAATCTCAGCTCCCTCCTCCCTCTCTCACTCGCTACATACTCAATTATGTACTGAAACTACCGAATTACCTGCTTTTTGCACTCGCGTTGCACGGTTATTGCAAGAAAACTATCCATCATACAAGGATCGTTATGGTGTCATTCGAAAGCTCTGTTTATGCCCTTTCAGGGATAGGTACTTGTTTTACGTTCTGGGTCTTATTTAGGCATGAAAATGATCACGTAAACAGCCCTATTTTGGCTAAAAACACCCCGCTGTGCGGTACACATAAATAAACCGCATAGGCCGCTCGTAAGGTGTTAAGATATGATTTATTGTTGGATATGATAAATACACTGATCATGATATATCCAGACAAAAACTACAGTAGATCTGGACTGGACACGAAAATGGAACTTTGCAGTAAGGAACCCAATATCGGAGAACGAACCTCCAAGTTCGAACCTCGAAACCGCGAAAATATTAAATTTTCGCGGTTTCCAGGTTCGAATTTGGGGGTTCGTTCTCCGATTTTGGGTCCCTTACTGCAAAGTTCCATGTTCGTGTCCAGTCCAGTTCTACTGTAGTCTATGATCCAGAGAATGCCATCAAAATAATGAATCATCGAATTTAACGTACTATTAGCAAGAGATAATTCGAAAACTTGCTTTCTCATAATATAAAGTACTGTGTATTAAGATAGGAATACTAATACAAAGAAACACACACCTAATGAAATGAAACTTGACACATCATTTCATCTTTGGATTAATTTTTTGTCGAAACATTTGTGCGAGTGAAAACAAATACATGACTTTGCTAATATCTGAAATTCCCAACATCTGATGAATAAGAGGAGTTTTTCAACAATTCCAATATGTAGCATAAGTGTGTTATATTTCAAAGTTTGAAATAATAATGCCGAAAGAAGTATCATCAACAAATACAAATGACACGACACTAATCGCAACATTTAACTGTTTGAGACGGGTCCCATACTGTTGGTAATACCTTCCAAACATGTATGCGCCCTTATAGATAATTATATACTGTACAAGATAAATTAAGCTGTCAATGTGTTCAAATAACGTAGTCCTTCATCTTCTTCATGCATATGTTGGTGTAGTTCTAATCTCTCTCTCTCTCTCTCTCTCTCTCTCTCTCTCTCTCTTTCATCCATACCTTCTATCAAGTTGTGGGCGCCCGTCACGTCTCAAAGTTAAACAGATTTTTGTTTGGCAAATTTTAGTTACGTTTACCTTGGAGGAATATTGGAAGGTCGGGGAGCGATGGGGAGGTTAAAGGAGAGAAAGTGAGATTGAAAATGAGTGAGGTGGAAGAGAGTGAGAAGATAGACAACCTTAAGCGGACGTATATGGTTAACCGAAATAGAAGGAAAGATAGATTTGAGTGGAGATAAAAAGAGTTGCCGCTACACCACCAACAATACTGCCTTTACTACTACTAAATCCACTATTCATTCCATACTGTGTAAACTACAGTGTTACTACCAAGACAGCCACCACTGCTACCAGCACCCATACCTGCACTTGATCATCTATAGCTGTCAGTAGAGATGATGTTGCTCACTGAACTTCGTTGCCAATTCACCGTCCTTATTGTCTACCTTAAGACACACCTTGTATGTAAACAACACCGGCAGATAAATTATATTACAATTTTTGTTTGAAGAAAGACAAAGGGAAGTTGTTGTGGCCTGTGGTTGAAGGACTGAAAAGCTACATAAGCATTTCTGTTTTTGTCACATTTCACAAGTTCTAGCCTAAAATTGTGACCAGAGAATCCGACGATATCTATAGTCTGGTAACAAAATCAAAAGGCGACCTCATTGAAAAAGTAAAACTTCTTCGCTAGGAGCTGATTGAAGGTAAACCAGTGACCAATAATGTAAGTAAATTTTGCCAAAATATTGGAATAATGAAAGACACACTTCAAGGTACAATCCACTGTTACAGCCAACAATAATCTCTCATTAAGCAAAACAGCCACAACAGTAACCTCGTTGTGACGCTTGGCAACTGTGCTATAAGAAATGGCAGAGTGAAGAATTAACCAAACATGGTTCAAATGACATTGTTGTAAAATAACTGGACACACTGAAGAATTACTCGTGTCTGAAAAATAAGGCTGATGAGAAACAAACATTTGATGAGATATTTAATGTCTGTAAAACAAATTAAACCGTATCATAATTTGGTCAGCACGAGTATCCCAGTCACACAAGGGTTCACATTGTTGGGATTCTGGAAGTATGATAAGTAGACCACCACCCATATTGATTACCATAAGAATACACCCACAACATTCATCATAGTTGCCATATTTTTTCCTATTCCTGATTCTCTGTTCATACTTAGTACTGAATACATCTCCATTGTCATCAATAACGACAACAATGGATCATTAACACATTTTTATTTTTTTCCAGAGATGTTATTATGTTGCGATCATTAATATGCATGGGGCAGTCCTATACAAGGCCTGCGTACAAGATCATCCACACACACACACACACACATACAAACACTCATGCACGCGAAAGTTTCTTTTAAGCATAACATCATACATGATTAAGCCTTCATGCATAAGTACGTTGCCGTGCAATTACAAGGAGCCCACTAACACATGTGTATAATAATGTATGTGAGATAAGAAGATAATCAAAACGGGTTGCCTGAAACAGTTCATTCCCTTAAAGTGTGTTTTTGTTATGCAATTCAGAATTAAATTATTGGCATGTATGGACGCATTTATTGCTCTCTCTCTCTCCCCCTCCCAGACCCAACTAGCCCTGCAGCATAGCTCACCACCTGCCCACCTACAACCGACCCGTAACTCCACCCCCCTGCAGGCCTCACCCACCCATACACAAAGCCCATTATCAACCACAACCACACTTAGCTCACCACATAACCCCTCGCAGCCCCAGCCACACTAATTGGGGTTGTCTACACCAGTGTGCAGATATTATCTGGAAAGAAGGTGCTACTTTGGTCAAAAGGGCCAATATAATGGGAAGTCGTGTAGATTTGCTCATCCCAAAATGTGCAACAACATAGCCAGTCATGGAAAATGTAGATTTGGTGAAACCTGCAAATACCACCACCCATCCCTTTGCAAGACATCACTTGAGAACAAGACCTGCTACAATATGAAATGCCCAGCTTTTCATATTAAAGGGACTTGGAGATATGCTAGACCTAACACGAATGGTAGCCCAAAAAACTCTCTAGCTATGCGAGGACGAGACAGAGGAAAAAGGCAAGGAGGGAAAGGGCAGACGAAGATGAAGAGACTGAGGGAGATGGAAGAGCACATAGAACACCTCGAGCACCTCCTGGCCTCCAAAGAGTGGCAAATACATCCCGAAGACTATTAGGTACACATAGTACTCCAAACAATCTCCCCAATCGTGTTTGCAAATATCCAAGGCCTAAACAATTGAACCACGAACAAAGTACCATTTATTAGGGGCCTGCTAGAAGAAGGAAACGCTATATTTGCGGCTCTCACAGAAATTCACATTAAAGATCAAGAAGGTAGTGAGGTATGGATTCCTGGTTACAACCTACATAGGGCGGACAGAACGCATAGATCACATGGAGGTGTAGCCTTGTACATCCATGACTCACTGATATGTACTGAATTCCTAAATAACAGTAATGAAGTGGTGGAAATACTTGGAGTTAAAATAGAATCCCTAAATTTAGCAGTTATTGTTACATACAGGCCTCCAGACTCATCCCGAGAAGAATTAAAAACCCAGCTCAACAAAATAAAATCAGAAGTGGAAACCCTGGGGAACCCAACACCAAATATTATATGGCTAGGAGACTTTAACCTACCAAACATTAAATGGAGACAACTAGAAAACCAGTTGGCAAACAACACCGGAGAAGCAAATACGAGAGAGCTTTTTGAACTTTGCGATTTTTTTAGTCTTACCCAACATATTGCTGAACCCACACGGGAAAACAATATCTTAGACCTGGTCTTCACTAACAACGACTCTCTAGTACACAGCATTAACATATCGGACACAACATACTCAGATCATAAATTAATTGAGATCAAAACAACCTTAGAAAGTGTACAGACAACCTCTGAATCGAGAACAAAAACCGGCCCCTTCAGTAAATTTAACTTCAATAACAAAAACATTAGGTGGGAAGAGGTAAATCAAGAAATGGAGGAAATAGACTGGGAAGATTTAATGAATAACCTGACACCAGCAGAATGTCTAGTCTTAATAACAGAAACCATGACCCAAATCTGTAGCCACCATATACCTGCAAGACAAACAAAACGAAGAAGCAAACAAGATCAGGAAAGGAGGAGGCTGTACAGAAGAAGAAAATTACTCGCACAAAGACGCACACATCAAAATCTACAGGATAGGCAAAAGGCCGAAATAGATAGAGAAATTGTGGAAATTGAACAAAGGCTAAGAATATCATAATTATGAACTACAACATATGGAAGAGGAGAGGAATGCTATTGCAGGTATAAAGGAAAATTCCAAATACTTCTTTTCATACGCCAAACAAAAGTCTAAAACAACATCAAACATCGGCCCACTGAGCAAAGGGGACGGCTCTTTCACAGGGGACAAAAAGGAAATGAGAGAACTCTTAAGCAGGCTGTATGAAATGGCATTCAGTGAGCCTGATGAAACAAAAGTCATCAGAGACCAAAATATATTTTTCATGGAAACCTCCCCCACGGAAACCCCTCAGATGCTGGATATTGATTTCGGTCCAAAAGACATAGAAGAGGCCATTTCCAACATGCCATCCCACTCGGCACCAGGCCCGGACTCTTGGAATTCGATCCTAATGAAGAAATGTAAGGAAAACCTCTCAAAACCCCTGGCTATAATGTGGAGAAGGAGTCTAGACACTGGTGACATACCAGATAGCTTGAAAAACGCAATAATTGCCCCACTGCATAAAGGAGGGAGTAAAGCAATACCAAAAAACTACCGCCCGGTAGCTCTAACCTCTCACATCATTAAAGTTTTCCAGCGAGTCCTGCGAAGCAAAATTTCAACATTCATGGAGACAAATGAACTACACAACACCGGTCAACATGGGTTCAGAGCGGGAAGATCATGTCTCTCACAACTTTTGGAACACTATGACAAAATTCTTAAAGCGCTAGAAGTAAAGAAAAACGTGGATGTCATTTACACCGATTTTGCTAAGGCATTTGATAAATGTGACCATGGTATAATAGCCCACAAACTGAAAGCAATAGGTATAACTGGGAAAATCGGACGGTGGATATACAATTTCCTCGTAAACCGAAAACAATCGGTAGCAGTAAACCAAGTCACATCTGAGCCTTCGGATGTCAAAAGCTCAGTGCCCCAAGGAACAGTGCTAGCGCCCCTTCTGTTCCTCATACTAATTTGAGACATAGATACCAACACCAGACACAGTACGGTGTCATCTTTTGCTGATGACACAAAATTAAGCAAGATAGTAAACACACAAGAAGACACAGGCCGACTGCAGGAAGACATGAATGTAGTGTTCCAGTGGACCAGGGAAAACAACATGCAATTCAATGAGGAAAAATTCCAATTAATACGGTACAGAGATAATAATGGTGTTAAAGAAATTACAAATTACTTAACAGAATCTAACCACATAATAGAACGGAAAGACAGTGTGAAAGACCTTGGGGTATTAATGTCTGAAAATATGGGTTTCAAAGTACATAACCAGGTCAAAGTGGCGGCTGGGAAACGTCTAACGGGTTGGATTCTGCGTACTTTGAAAACACGCGGTGAATTACCTATGATAACACTCTTCAAATCTCTAGTGCTACTGCGGCTTGAACACTGTAGCGTATTAACATCCCCATACAAAGCAGGTGAAATAAATGACGTAGAGAGTGTACAAAGAAATTTCACTTCGCATATAAGTTCGATAAAACAGCTACACTATTGGGAGCGTTTAAGAGCACTGAATCTGTACTCACTGGAACGTAGAAGAGAACGTTACCTAATAATATACACGTGGAAAATCACAGAGGGTTTAGTACCAAACCTATATACTCCGATAGTCATGAAATTCAGTGATAAGAGAGGCTGGGAATGCGAAATCCCCCGGATGAATAACAGGGGTGCTATGGGCTCTCTGCGAGAGGGCTGGTTATCACACAGAGGCCCACGTCTCTTCAACAAACTCCCACGGCGAGTAAGAGACATGATGGACGTCTCGTTAGACAGCTTCAAGAGAGCCCTGGATGTCGAACTGCAAAAGGTGCCAGACGAGCCCATCCTCGCAAGGGAGCGAGCTGTCACTTCAAACAGCCTACTGCACCAAATCATCACCCAAAACGAGGGGCGTCGCGCTCCTTGGTGCCGCTAGAAGAGTGGCGAACACATCATAAGGTATCATAAGGTAAGGTATCTCTCATCAAATATTCATGGAAGCAGCCACCCTAACCAAACATCAGCCAGTTGAGACACATATAATACACACGGCCAATAAGAGGCGCACATACAACCTCACCAAGGAAATGTGCACAGAATGAGAAAAGACAAAAAGACAACAAAAGAAGAAGCCACACTTTACTAAGTGCACATAATATAAAGAGACAACCTAACTTAACACCTACTGTATATAATTATTGTTGTCACAAGTATATATATATATATACACACTGTATATAATTAAATATATACTGGTATATATACAGTATATATAGAGGGTGATTCAGTAACCCTTTTCATAAATTTAATGGCAAATTCGGGAGACAAAAATAAGACTAATTTACTCTATGACCCTTAGGGTGAGGCTTTGATATGATGGAGATATTACACCTTTAAAGTTATTGATAGATAAAAAAGAAAAAATCTAAGGAGTGAGAATGAAAATGTCGTTGCTAACTGGCAGGGTAGAGTAACCAACACTTGGTATCAAAATGGCTGCATACGGTAGCTGGATGCAGTTGGTTTCGCAATTTACAAAGGTACATTACTACTGTATTTGTATTATCATCATCATTATTATTAATAATCATTGTATTAGTAGTAGTAGTAGCAAGGGGAGAAGCAGGCGGCGGAGGATAAGTAAGAGGAAGAGGAGGAGGAGTAAGTGGTGGAAGAGGGGTAAGTGGAGGAGGAGGGATCTGACTGCCGACTTTGAGCTTTGATACTCCGCTCGTCTTAATGAATCTTGAATCAATCTGTACATGAATCTAAAGATTGTTTCTTTGCTTACACGTGGTATGTAAATGGTTGCATATGGTAGCAGTTGTCTCAATGCTCAAAACAACATTAGCATTTTATCACCATCATTATAATTAATACTCTATTCATCGTAGCTGTAGTAGTAGTAGTAATAGTCGTAGTTGTGTTGTTATTATTATTATTATTATTAGGTCAAGTTATGTCATTTTTTTTTTTTTTTTTTTTTTTCTATATTCCAACTACTCCCTCTCGGGCATAGGCTGAGAGCCTGTACATTCCACCGCTCAACACGGTGAAGCCCGTGAGGTCTTGTTCCAGCCTGGGGAGTGAGACATGTGAAGCATCCATCATGGCTCGAAGCAGCTCCATCTCTGAAGCGGCTGGTTGCTTCGCTCAAGTGCTTCACCGTCTCACCCTCCAGACTCAGACCCTCACTCTCAGAACGCCACCTATTGAGCAGTGAACTCACTAGGCATTGTCCCCCTGTAACATATTTTGAATATGGGAATATTCATACAGTGTTATTTAATCAGGGAACAATGAGGGTATTTTTTTGGCATTTCGGTGGGCTTTGTGGTAATGCACTGATAGTAGGTACAGCACAAATTCAATCCCAATAATATCTTCCCATTGACATATCGGGATTTGAACCCGGGTCCATTGGATTACCAATCCAGTGGCATGACCACTCCACCACACCTCCCCTAACATTAGCATGTTATCATTAATTATTTATACAGTATTGTGACATTTATTGTTATTATTATTGATTGGTGCTGTTGATGGTTTATACAGTATTTGTTTCATGTGGTGCTTTAAAGCTTCTCATTATGTTGGTTTTTGTTATTATTTTATCATAAAATCCCTCCTCCTCCACTTACCCCTCTTCCACCACTTACTCCTCCTCCTCTTCCTCTTGCTTATCCTCCGCCGCCTGCTTCTCCCCTTGCTTTTCCTCTCGAGCCCGACACGCCAACCCGCCAACAGCACTTCGCTCTCGCTGCTCGAAATTTGACAATAACTTGAGTACTCCATTACTCATCCCCTTATTTGTTTGCATGAACTGTAGCTAAGCTCTAGCTTAACTGCCCTGTAGTTGCTTTGCATGTAATTTTGCTGTGTTTTTGACTGATAAACGTTTGTTTTTCAAAATTCTATTTGTCAAGTTAGTAGAGACGCCGCCGATACCAGCACCACCTGTGTACGCATAAACAAACCCTCTTCTTGTATTTTATATATCAAAGTCTAGCCAATACTGTACTTGGTTGAACTTTTTATCTTGGTTATCTATATAAATCGCACACACTAACATTTGTCAAGATAGTTTTAATATTGGGTTAGAATAATTTAGTTACTGTAATACTTTTTGATAGCCTATTTATTAATCGCATTTCAGATACTTGTCACCATAATAATAGGCCTCTCACACTCTTGCCAGGGATATTACTAACTCCATTATTATTAGTATTGTGTCGCCCACTGTATAAACTAATATACAGGCTTTAGCCTAACTGTATCATACTGCTGGCATACAATTGTGTTCTAGTGCTAACATATTCTTTTTGTGATCAACATATTCTTTTTGTGATTTACAGGCATTAATTGTACCATATTGCTAACCAATATTTGTTGTTACTGTACTGTATACTGCTTTCCAGTTTTCTAACTAGGCTAAATTAACCTTCTCCCACTTTTTTATTCCCAGTAATTTTTTTAACAAATCACTAGTCCATTTACAATTTTCAGGCTTTAACTGTGTCATACTGCTAACATCAATTTTTGTTATATTTTCAGGCATATATTGTGTTCTTGTGATTAACATATTCTTTTTGTGATTTACAGGCATTAATTGTACCATATTGCTAACAAATATTTTGTGTTAATGTATACTGTTTTCCAGTGTTCTCACTAGGCTACATTAACCCTCTCCCACTTTTTTTTCCAGTAAATTTTGTAACAAATTTCTAGTCCATTTGTGATTTTCATGCTTTAACTGTGTCATACTGCTAACATCAATGTTAGTGTTTTTTTCAGGCATAAATTGTGTTCTATTGCGAACATATTGTTTGTGATTTACAGGCATATTCATTTTATCATATTGCTAACACCATTTTGTGTGATTTTCAGGAATTAATTGTATCACATTGCTAACATACATTTTTTGTGATTTTTAGGCTTTAATTGTACCATTTTGCTACCATAAATTTGTGTGATTTTCAGGCATATTGTGATTATATCGTCATGGCGCCGCAACGAACCTGCACGAGTTGTTCCGGTAAATTTGGCCCTACCATGTTTGGTGATACTGATGTCCAAATTTGTAGATTTTGCCAGCTCCGAGAGAAGATTGCGGATGAATTGAATGCAGCTCACCGCAAGATCGATGCCCTGACTACGAATCTTGAATCCCTTCAAGAATTTGCCACACTCAATATAGGAGTGCCCTCGGCCCAAGAAACCACTACGATGTCAACTGCCATTCCAGTGCATACAGTACCGGTACCGGTACGCACACCAGCAGCTACCTTAGATGTTGCAGAAAATAATAATGACTCTACTCTCACTCCCCCCCAGGACAATTTTCAGTTAGTGAGAAACAATGTGCATCCCAGTACCAGTACCAGGAAGGTCATCCCGACAACATGCCAAAACCGCTTCAAAATTCTGGCTATTGACGAGGAAGAGGAAACGGAAGAAGTTCGGCTTGTGGGCGACTCCATGGTCCGTGGCCAACTAACCGAGTTCTGCGCCAGGGCACCCAGGACCAGAAAGCGATTCTGTATCCCAGGTGGCGGCGTGGACGACATTGTTGCGGCTGTGGAAGAGGTTTCCAGGCTCGCCCCCGCAAGCACTACGTACGTCATCCACGTTGGATCTAACGATGTCCAACGGACGCGGTCAGAGGAACTACTTTGCAAGTACCAGCGGCTGATCAGGTCCTTCAAGGAAAAATCTAATAGAATCTTTATTTCAGGAATTGTTCCCCGGATTGATGTAGAAAACCGATTCTACAACATAGCTACCAGTACAAATCGCCGACTAGCCAAACTCTGCAGGGAGGAGGACATCGGCTTTGTCGACACGTGGGATCATTTTTACTATGATAAATCTTTGTTTTCAGGAGATGGTGTACATCTCAATGAAGTAGGAGCTGCACGTCTTGGTCGTCTGCTGAACGATGCAGCAAGGATTTCCGTTCAAAAAACGGGGTCAACCAGACCCCAGACAGGGGGTCAGTCAGGGATAAGTCAAATACGAACTGAAAATTCAGACAATGCATAATCGGTAACATCCATCTCTAATACTCTTAAGGTGTTTTATGTAAATGCTCGTAGCATACGCAATACATTTTCAGATCTAGAGGAAATCATGTTTACAGAACATTATGATATAATCGGCATTACAGAATCTTAGTTAAATACGGAAGACAGAGACTTTTTAGCCGAATATACGCTTCCTGGTTATACAATGTTTGAGAAAAGTCGGATCAATAGAAATGGAGGAGGAGTTCTGTTTTTTATAATCTATTTCCTTTAACCCAGCGCAGATTAAGAGGTGACTTAATTCAAGTGTTCAAAATTATCAAAGGCATCGACAATATGAACTGTAGTAAGTACTTCACTATCGACCAATCTAATTACACACGGGGAAACGGTTGCAAAATTATTGGTAAATCTGTTAACTCACACGAATCTGAGAATTTCTTCTTCAATCGAGTTGTCAACTTGTGGAATGGGCTTCCCCGAGACGTTATAGACTGCAGCACCGTTGATTCATTTAAACTCCGATTAGATAAATATCTCGCATCAAACCCGCGACTGACTGCGTTTGTAAATGAATAACTTTATTTTATCCCCCCCTCAGTTACTAACCCATCTGTCCCCTACTACTTCCTAATCCTGCCACGGACATTAGTTCTAGGGCAGTAGTTCCCTTTCCAATGTTCCCTTACCCACTCTAAACCACTGTTTGGACACTTGATCCTCAGTGTTTTGGAGGACAAGCAGCCTAGAAGGGTCACTAGACCTGTTGTTGCTTGATTTCCTTTGTACTCCTTTGTACTGCTACTACTACTACTACTAATACAATGATTATTAATAATAATGATGATGATACAAATACAGTAGTAATGTACCTTTGTAAATTGCGAAACTAACTGCATCCAGCAAGCGTATGCAGCCATTTTGATACCAAGTCTTGGTTACGCTAACCTGCCAGTTAGCAACGACATTTTCATTCTCACTCCTTAGATTTTTTCTTTTCTATCTATCGATAACTTTAAAGGTGTAATATCTCCATCATATCAAAGACTCACCCTAAGGGTCATAGAGTAAATTAGTCTTGTTTTTGTCTCCCGAATTTGCCATTCAATTTATGAAAAGGGTTACTGAATCACCCTGTATATATAATATATAATGAGAGAGAGAGAGAGAGAGAGAGAGAGAGAAGGGTATTTACACAACCCATATAAAGATATAGGAAGCCATTATAACCAATATGAATACTATTATTACAGTAGGCCAGCAGACTACGTCGACATTTGTGATTTTACGTAAACTCCCTGTAATTAATATTTGGATTTGTTATATTTGCTATAACATTAAGCGATATCTAGTTCCAAAATGTATTATTGTTGAGTACAGTGATTCATAGAGAACATATTACATATTGAACAACTCTGCCAAATTACAACAACAATTATGTTGATCATACTTTTTCAGTAAGACTATAACACTTTACATTTCACATTCACTTGACCTGAATATTTAATACCCCCCCCCCCCAAACATGCAATATATGAATGTATATATATATGTATCCATAAGAGGCTTATTTTGAATATTAATATTATTTTGATTACAATATTGGTTCTGTAAACTCTATGCTGATGTAACTGCTTAATAACAGCATATGTAGTATATATGTGGTTAAGGGGATAATGGATTAATAAAGGTCACCCACCAACAACAGCACATATAAGACCTATTTGGATTTCATGAGATTGTTTTCAAGGCAAGTATAATGCATATACACTCTCTCTCTCTCTCTCTCTCTCCTACCATGGATATATTATAATATTCGTAAAGTAATAAAACAATGGCATAATTTGCACATTCTGGTGAACTCTGACAAATATTTGGTCACCACTACAATATGCAGTATCTACCAACACATGTTTACAGTTTTCTATATACCCTGTTACATATCAGCTTTCATAAGAGAGAGTCGTAGAGGGTGTGGTACTCTTAGTCCAGTAAATCTAGCAATCATTTAACTGGACCTAGAACAAATTGCAATAGAAGGTTTTTTGGCTTTAACTTGTTTATTAGGTCCCTCTGATGAACATATAAAAAGTCTCCAACTTTTGGACACTGGGAAAGTGGTTAATTTGCATAAATTCAAGATGGCCGCCGTCCAAAGCTTCAATTTACAGATAACTTTTTTCTGGTTGCTCCTAGACCCTATAAATGTATTACAAACAACGTGTTTTGGCTTTAACTTGTTTATTAGGTCCCTCTGATGAACATATAAAAAGTCTCCAACTTTTGGACACCTGGAAAGTGGTTAATTTACAGCCGAAAAACCTTACAGACAGGCTGAACTGTCTCTTTCACAAGGGGTGACACAGACACTTTGTGCTTGTATGGGTTTTTTGACCTATTGTCCCTCTTTTTTATAAAAAAAAAAAAAAAAAACCATGACGTAGTATGACGTCATTCAGAGCCAATTATGTAATTCATGATAGGAGTTCGTATTCACTTGGATCATCGGTGCTTGCATCAAAGTTGCTATTTTGACAGAGTCCTTTACATTGACCACATGCACTGGAACATTCAAGCTCATTCCGTTTGCAACTACAGCGTTGAGTGTCACAGTTGCCCTTACACTGACATCTGACCAATTTCAGTAGTGAATCAGGAGCCACTGGCGAATCCATCGTCTTCGGTTCAAGCTGTCCCTTCCGCAGACACCAGCCCCATTTCTCGGGGTCCACACAGTTCCCCATCCATTCCTGGACCTGACAATAAACTCGGAACGAGTGGTATTTGGCTGCATCGGTTGTTGGGGGAAGGCTGTGAACTTCAACGGTAGTTGAATTTTTTGCCACCTTGTTGCAAAACTTTGTCTTTCGCAGTCCGTCAAGGGTGTCATTTCCTTTTCCCCCGTACAAATAAACCAAGGCCTTTTCACCAGCTGATGATATCGCGTCTTTACTTCCACTTTGGCAACAGAATGCTTCTATACATTTCAAGAAACCGTTGTCTTCCCTCACTTTCCTCAAGGCAGCCCCTTTACCAATACCATACAGTCGTGAGGTTGTGTCACATCCACAGAGTGCATGGACAACTGGCAGGACACGACAGATGCTTTCACCGAGAGCTTCTGCCACTGAGTTAATATGCCAACATTTCCCACCTTCCTTGCTCGACTTGAAGTACAAATCATTCATCCCTCGTTCCGCATAATGACACAACAGCACCAACAAGTCTGTGTCCTCACCTATCACATATGTCACGGTTTCCCTTGCATGCTCAATTCCCTTCTTCGCAATCATGACATCTGCATCTGCTGGCGCATTGACACAGTCAATGCCTTGAATGTTTCACACAATAAGTCAATGAAGTTTTGCTTATTGTCCGAGTTTGACAAGAAGTTTTCCTTTTTTGACCGAAGGGGCATGGTTGGAGTGAACATCACCTTTTGACCAAAGACTCCTTTTGATCGTCGATTGTGTGTCATGTCCTTGGTAGTAGGTCCTGATTTATAACCGTCGAATACAACCACCGGGTTGAGAAAGTTTTTGGAAACATGCTTCATGTACATGCTTGCAATGTCCTCAAATGTGTCACCCTTCTTCCATGGAATCCTTTGCAATAAGGAACCACCATCCAGAACATGGGTCACAGTCCTTTCTTCCTCAAATGATTCCAATGACGACTTGGGAACAACAGCAGCTATCTCATCTCCTAGCTGTGGTTTATTGGCTTCCCTGAGCCTCCCCCACTTATCGAACAGAGCAGTAGGGTAGCTAGACAACTCATACGCAAAGACCTCTTCAACACCTAAGTCCCTGTTATTAGCAAAGATGAGGAGCCTCTGGAAAAGGAGCTGTGGGTCGATTGGTACTTTTTCAGCACTGATTGTAACCTTTGCACCCAACGACTCAACTTGATCTTTCTTCCTAAATGAAAAGTCAAAAGCATTGCTACCTTCCATCTTCTGCACAATGTTCATACCAACCTCATACAGTAAATGAGGATTGGCCGAGGCTGGTCCTGTCACACCGTTGGCAATATTCCTGAGTTCATTTGATTCTTGAAATGGATCATAATCCTTGAAGAATGCGAGAACCTTCTCTGTGTCCTTCCTATCTCGTTCACGCCTTGCTTCAGTCATTTCTTTGTGCTGCTCAGAGGTGTGGAAATGCTTCCCTGTCAGTTCTTGCATAACTTCACTCACCTCAGCGCAGGCTGGCATAGCAAGTAACCAGCGCAGGCGTTGCGTTTCCTCCATGCCCCTACCACGTGTCAATCCAACATTCGTTTTCAAAGAGCGCATCAAAACCTGCTCTATAACCAAGTCGCTTGGCAGTCCTGCCCACAGCCGATCACTTCGGAAATTTGAGCTGCACTGCTTGTGATATATTGCGTCAGCTGCTGGAAGATCGCGTGCAAAGTTAATTCGGCCTCTAACAGTGTCAGCCCACTCATCAGCCCTGGCATCACATGCAGAAAGTATTGTCCTTTGAAAGTTGAAGGTGCGTACTGGATACACTTCTTCTGAATCATGCTTTGTGTCCAAATAGATTTTTGTACCACAAAAAAAGCAGTTCTCTGTAAAACAAAAGTCTGGTGTCTGAGAACGAAGAGCAGGTTTTTCAGGACGTTTCTTCTGCTTCCCAGGAATTCTATTTGGCTTCGTATTGACATGCTTCTTTCGGCAATCAATGTGCACCGTTTGGCCCTCGGACACGGTAATTGATGGCGTTCCACGTTCAGTACTGGCCTTGTTGATAGTATCTGCTCCCTTCGCCCTCAGCTTGACTGTTTCTCCTTCGTCTAACGTGTTTGAGCAAATGCCGCAGGGATTATGCACCACCTCTTCTTCCATGGCTTCGGTAGATGTCGCACCAATCTCTTGAGACAAGAAACAAGATGATGGGATTAGTATAGGCCTAGGCAAAATGTAATAGACAATAATGTGCAGTAAAGGTAGGGCTTGACCTAGAACAAATTGCAATAGAAGGTTTTTTGGCTGTAAGGTTTTTTGGCTGTAAATTAACCACTTTCCAGGTGTCCAAAAGTTGGAGACTTTTTATATGTTCATCAGAGGGACCTAATAAACAAGTTAAAGCCAAAAAACGTTGTTTGTAATACATTTATAGGGTCTAGGAGCAACCAGAAAAAAGTTATCTGTAAATTGAAGCTTTGGACGGCGGCCATCTTGAATTTATGCAAATTAACCACTTTCCCGGTGTCCAAAAGTTGGAGACTTTTTATATGTTCATCAGAGGGACCTAATAAACAAGTTAATGCCAAAAAACCTTCTATTGCAATTTGTTCTAAGTCCAGCCCTACTTTGACTGGTCTATCTGCCAAGCATGCAGTCAGTCATACATAGGAGCAAAACTCTGCAGCTTGCAACTCTCCATTCAGGTCAGCTTGCAAGTTGTCTTGTCATGTATTGTGCTTATTTCCATACTTAATATTGTTGTATCCCTGAATGATGAGATGCAACAATATTTCTCATTAGCATCAATAACAGTGAATAAGATAAGGAAGAAGAGTAAAAGAGCCGACTCTGAACCCTGGGGAACAGAGCTTATAACATCTGAACCTTCCGATACTGACTGGTTTACTGGTGTTGACTATCTCCTGTTAACATAGAATTTATAAATTCATCTCCTCATAAATCTGGTGATCCCTTTACCTTTAATGCTATGGGCTATTATTTCATGATCACACTTAGCAAATGCTTTGACAAAGCTGTGTATGATACATCTGCATTTGTTTTCTCTTCCATGGCATCTATGGTTTTGTAATACTATTCTAGTAGCTGGGAGTGACATTATCTTCCTGCTTTAAACCACGGTTGTCATTTATTTTAAATACTGTTTTAATTCATATATGCCCTTTTCGTAGATTTATTATAGTAATTTAAAAACAATTTATTGGTGCGAAAGGTTTGTGCTACCTGGTAATATTGTTTTGGTAGAGCCATAGAACCATAATTCCTCCCTTATGGAATGGTGTGATTGTTGTATTTCTTCAGGATTTCCAGGATTTTTCCAGCATCTAGGCTCTTTCTGCACATTATGGCTACAGGCCCTGCGAGAAAGGCTTTGCAGATTATGAAGCAGGACTGAACTCCATTAATCTGGTCCCGGAGCAGAGTGGAATGGCATGCTATTTATGGCCCTTTCTACTATACGTCAGTTGGCCTAAATTGTATATCTGCTATTTGGAGGGTGGATCTGTTATCTACCATACAACATCTACTATGATTTTCGATGGTTTTTGACAGATAATGCTGGCTGAACACTGAACACTCACTGGGGTAAATTCTCTAATTTCTAATGAGTACTTGATGATGTTTGAGATTTTAGCTTTACATGTGCCAAGAAGTATTGTGAATGTTTGTTTATTTATTTTAACTCCACTGAACCCAAGCTAGATTAGATTAAATGTACACTGAGAGACCAGCAGATTTGGCCTTTTTTTTTTTTTTTTTAATAGATTAAAAAAGTGAGAAATGAAAAATAACACTAAAAAAAAACACTCACCTCGGTCATTTTGGGGTCCTATGGGGAGGGGGGCAGCCTCAGCCATCATCTGATGTCGGGCGGCCTTCAAGCTTCCCGCCCGGCAGCATGCCAGATGTACGATGCGTCCAGTTTTCGAGTGGCGGTTATTTACACTACCTGAGCATCATGTGTGCCTCCATAGTTCAGATATTAGCAACATGTATCACATATTGTCATTGTAAGTGAAGTTACAGTGTGATAAGTGCATAGATTCAAGTTTTAAAGGGTCGAGGGAGTGCCAAGCCTCGCGCGCGTCCTGGTTACCATGACGACTGGCGGGCTGGCAGCCATCTTGTTCATGGGCTCACGCACGTACACACTGCCAGCTCACTGACACCCGACTTCCCTTTCACTATTGATTTTATACGTTACCGTATATCTTATAGTTAGAATATGAGTGTTGCACATTGTTTTAGGCACTTTTGTCTTAGAAATATCGGTTTTGATGTATTCTTAGTGGGGAGACAGGGAATGTGGTGGTGAAGGCAGGGGGAGTTGGGGAGGACCAGTGTACACATAAACTTGGTGTGTACATAGCAACATGACACACTATCTCGTCTCTTTTTACCCCTACCATGACCTGGCGGAATTTTGAGGAATGCCGTGGGGTCTGGGTCATCCTCCTCTTCCGCTTCCCGACTTGGTGGGGAATCAACTATGTTATGGGAAGCATTAGGGGAGCGATAAACATAGGGAGGCGACGAGGTACATCCAAAACTCACGATGTAAACAAGGTAACTGGACCGGGCGGGAGGTGGGAGGCTGCCCAGTCCTTCCACTCCCCACCGCGGCGGGACTGGGGTATTGCCAATTGATAAGTATTGTCTCTTTTGGGCAACATCATAAGGTATATCCCATATGAATGTAAACCCTCTAGCTACCATAGGATAAGAATAAATTAGCACAAAAGTGGCGGTGGGATAAGTGGGTAAATTGGCTTTCCCCATCCGCCCTTACTCACCCGCGCGGATGGGCTAGGGGGTTGCCGCGTACCGCCACTGTTCGGCAACATCATAAGGTAGTTTCCCATACCATCTTCAAGCCTCAAGCTACCATAGGACAAGAGTAAATCATTTCGAAGTAGCGGACGCAACGTATGTGGCGCCGGGGTTTAGCGTTACATACATTGCCGACACATACGCTGTGGCGCTGGGATCCAGTGTGTTAAGATTTAAAATAAACAAAATTCTATTTGATTTATTTGGTAGGATATTTGCAACCTACAGTATATTCAATATCTATTCCACATTCCATTTTGTGTATCTGCCTTTTCAGTAAGCCAGCTTGAAAGAAACAAGGAGTCAGTAACTGACTGTTATTGTAGAGCTTCCTCCTATATGGTTCTTCTTTACGTATGTATTTCTCGTTTATCTCTGGAATGTAAGCACTATACATACTCTTAACTACTTCAGTTACTAGGTTGAGTCATAATGAGTTTTAGTTTCCCAGTCTATGTCTTCAAATTTCCGGTTGATACTTGGCCAATTAGTAGCCCATGCTTATTATAAATATTTTACATACTGAATGAGCCAGTGTGTGTTATCAATGTTATGGCTTTGTGTAGGTACTCAAGGCTGGTTAATACCTCATTTAGTATATGGTAATATAAAGTTGTATCAGATAAGTTGTATTGGGCACTAAGTTCTCTTGTTCTCGTTGGTTCTGTCATGAGCCGAACAGAGAACACACTGTAGTGCTCTTGTGTGTGCATCACCATTTGTAATTCAGCTGTTCGATATTATTTGGTATTCTACCTGCCACCAATTGATATTAGGTAAATTGAAGCCCCCCCCCCCCAACCACAGGATATTACGAGTTGAGGCTACCATCTCTTCCAAGGCAGTGTTAATCTTATCTAACTGGGATTTAAACTCTTGTAGGAAGGCGAATAACGGAATTTGAAGGTAAATGCGGGGAAGAGCAAGGTTGTGGTCTTCGAAAGGGGTGAAGTCACAGAGTGTGAGGTGAAGTTGAACGGCCAGGCTATGGAGATTGTAATTTTTTTTAAGTATCTGGGCAGTGTGTTGAGTAAAGATGGGACTATGGATGAAGAAGTGCGGGAGAGGGTGCAACAGGGGAAGAGGGTTGTAGGAATGTTGAAAGCAGTAACAAGAAATAGAGTGGTCAGTATGGAAGTGAAGAAGTCCTTGCATGACAGTGTGGTAATCCCGACACTAACTTACGGAAGCGAAGCATGGTCGTTCGGGAAGAGACTCAGACCAAGAGTGAGAGCGGTGGAAATGAGATACTTGAGAAGTGCGTGCGGAGTTACATGGAGGGATAGACAGACGAATGAGGAAGTAAGGAGGAGGTGTGGTGTGAAGGTAGATGTGCTGGAAAGTGTGAAAAGGAACAACTTGAGATGGTTCGGCCATATGGAACATATGGAAAGCGAGAGATTTACTAAGAGGGTGTACGAGAGCTAGGTGGAAGGACAGAGAGGGAGAGGTGCACTGAGGGAGAGGTGGAAGGATGGAGTGAGGAAGTATGTGAATGAAGGCGGTGCTGGTTGGGAGGAGGGGCGTCGACTGACTGGGGATAGAGGTGCATGGGGGCGGTTCGTTCGTGGCCACCCCTTCGGGGATCGCGGCGTCAGGCAATAGATAGATAGATAGAGGAAGGCAACTGGAGGTCTGCATGTTAGGATGATTGACAGATTTAGGCTTCCTATTGTTACCCCAAGTATTTCTACTACCATTTTGGAGTCTTCTGGCTAGCAGGTCCTTTATATATGTCAGTACTCTTCCACATGTTATATCTGTTCTGCCAGATATGTGTAGGTTATAACCTGAAATCCATACTTCACTATTCTCCTGATCTTAAATATTAGTTTCAGTAAGAGCAGCATGCATTGTTTTCCCGTCTTTAAATAATACTTCATCAGGAATCATCAATGAAAGGAGTAGCATCTTGCTTAATACGACTTGCTTATAAAAATGTATCCAAATCCTATTTGTCTTGACTGTCCATGCAGAACGCTATACAAGCGTTACGATTCTGTGTGTCATTACACTACAAAAGTAACGTGCCTACAAGTAGCAAGACGTCGACAAACCCTAGACCTCACGATCAACAGCCAACACAGACACACACATAACATTCCTATAACAGAATACAATATCCTCATAAGTCTCTTGCAACTGACTTTAATAGAAATAATGCTGACGCAGTACACTCAATCCCACACACTCGACCCAACATAAACAAGACTGGATTGGTCACCCCTGCCAAAACTGTATTTCAATCAGAGCCCTCTCTGTAGTGTATGAAACTGTTGGTGCAGCAGCAGAGGAAGTATATAGGTGTTCAAAATTCTGGCCTTTTTGTCGGAATTTATTACGTACGTCACTTATGCATGTTACTCTTACTAATTATTGGTGCTATGTTTATACACCTTGTTCAATGTACATTCAAAACAAAGATAATTGTTAATTCATGAACCACAACACCTTTCTACGTGGGAAGATGTGAGGATGTGTCACAATAGACGCCATTTTATCTGAATATTTAATTTGTCAACGTTCATTTTAAGGTCTAAAGCATGGAAATTATGGAACGGAAAGGAAGTTTGGGTGGATGGGACTCGTTAGCCTTGGTCGGCAACTCATCTAGGGGAGACAACCTTTTACAAATTCGGGTGGATGGGACTCGTCAGCCTTGGTTGGCAACCTGTCTAGGGGAGTAAACCTGATACAAATCCGTACTGCTTACCTAAGGGTAAGGCAGGTTAGTGGATGGATTAGCCGAACACCACTGTGGAAACATAGTGCTAAGATACTCAGAGGGCCTCGGAGTCGGACGGATCCTAAATTGAGTGGTCAATCCTGTAAGTCCTTCACTAAACTGGATCGGGTTGTCCCTCTCACAGGTAATAGGTCCGCTTGGGGGCATTCTGTGTATGGCCACCCTCGTAAGGGGAGTAAGGCGTCCGGCAATAGATAGAAATAGATAGAAAGGAAGTTAGACACGTATAATATAGAACGAACTACAAATCGTAAGTTATGTTTATGTGTGTGTGTGTGTGTGTGTGTGTGTGTGTGTGTGTGTAATTCACCTTGTGTGTCAAAGGGATTCCACGCAATGCAAGCTTCAGCTCATTAATATTGTGCCTCCTTAACCCTTTCACGTATTTATGACGCAGAGGTTGCCAGATTAGCAATAAGAAATATAGTTCTCTCATTCTTATAATTACCTCTCCAAAATTAGTGTTCTGCCCACAGCTAACTCAAAGACTACTACTACAGAGGTTGAATTAACTAAACTAAAGGTTTCTAAATACCCCTGATGGTAACAAAGGTTTTAAAGTATCCCCAATAGCCTCAAAATCGCGTTATATGTCGGAGAGGGTTGACTGGGAATGTATTGCGTGAAGTGCATGTTGATGTGTTAGTGTATGTTTGGCTGAGGAAGTTAGTGTAGTCAGCAGTCAGTCAATTAGCGACATCTGAAATTGGAGGCTTGAGTTGATCTGTACGGTACAAGTCTCACCCGAAGGCTTAGGTTGACCTATACAATACCCTTCTCACCTTGTCTCTCTCGTGTGAAGGGTACAACAGGTGTAGTGTGTGTCGGTTAATGAGACCATAACATACAAGAAATGTTCAATTATAAGTTGCAGTAAAGGGTATTGATCCCATTTTATTAATGAGAGTGGAGGGGAGCGGTAATTTCAGGGTTGTTTTTATAGAGGGTAGAGGCAGAAAGAGGAATACTGATGACTGGAGGGAAGCAATAGAGAAATATGATGGAGGGAAGTATGGAGAAAATGGGAGGTGAGGGAGAGGGAAGAATGAAGAAGGGGAAAATGATTAAAAAGGATAAGATTTGGAGGAACAACTATGAAAGTTGGGTGGCTAATATGGGCTGAAATCGAAAGATGAAAACAATGTAAGAATAGCAAGAGTGAATAACAGACATTGATGGCAGAACAAATATGGTAAGATGGGAATGATGCAATGATAAGGAATGGAAGGATGTAAGGATAGGAATATGGGGGGGGGGGGGGGGGGTACGGTGATATGAAACTTGAGATAATGGAAACATAGAGTGACTGTGGGAATATTTAGATATTTTGGATGGAGATAGTAATCGAAAATTAATAAATTTATCGTAAAAAGAGCCCCTAACCGAGTTGAACTAGTTGAATTTATCAAAGCACAACAATTATATCACATTTATTTGTCATATATAACATCTACAGTACAAGAGTCATGTCTTTCTAGATGTTCAAAAAAATAGTATATATTGGTGATTGTTCGGCAACTGTTCTAGTCAGACTTGTCATATCATTTATTTCCCATTTGTAGACGATTAGAATAAACTGCTACGAGCTTTATTTTATTGCCAGACAATATTAGCTTAGATAAACTTATGATATCCAACCCCACCTAGTTAATAAAATTGCTCAAACAATTAATTTTATTTAATGCAGTTATCCAATTTCGTGTTATTGCTGTCTGTTATGGTCCACATTCCTTAGTATATAATTTATATTTGTAGAACGTTAGAGGGAATTGTTGTGTATGCACCATGGAATGCTCGTTTGAGTGCAGTATATACGAATATAAATACAGTAAATATACAGTATATAATATATATGTATATATATATATATATATATACTGTATACTGTACAGTATATATATATATATATTTTTTTTTGTTCTATGTGAATGAGGGAGACAAAAGGCATAACTGCCTGCAGCGAGTGCCTCCCCCAGATTTCAAAGAGTGACAGGGCCGAAATCAAGGGACGTACGAGCTAAAATGCCTGGACACACCGAGTTTGAAGCAATTTAAGTCATAGGAAGAGGAAAAGACTGATTCTGGGAGAAAGTTCCAGAGCTCAGCAGTGGAATAGAAGAAAGTCCGAGAATAACGTTTGACTCTTGGGTTGGAGAGTTGCACAGAGTAGGGGTGGGATTGTGTTGCAAGGCGGGTACTACGTACCCTACGTAGAAGTTGTGGTACACACTGGGAAACCTCCAAGGAACACTGATTATTGTAGTAGCGATAGAATAGCGAGAGAGATGCAACATTGCGGCGAAGAGAGAGAGATTGCAGAGAGTTGGTGAGTGGACGGGAGTTAATGATACGAAAGGCTTTCCTTTCTACTTTATCTAGGAGTGCAGTGTGAGAGGATCCTCCCCACACATGTGAATAATACTCAATACAAGGACGCACTGTGCACCTGTACAGAGGAAGAAGCTGCACAGGGGTAAAGAACCCCTGGAGGCGGTTGAGCACACCTAGCTTCAGGGAGGCTGCCTTAGCGAGACTGGTAATATATATATATATATATATATATATATATATATATATAATATATAATGAACCTCCTACGTACAGTATATTATATCTAGGCGGTTCATATCACACCTTAGGAGCCAGTATTTTAGGGTCTGGCACAAGTGTTAGTGATATTATATCTAGGTACATAGAGGTTGTTGTTTTGTCTTGTATTACCTCCAGTTACAAGTTAAACATTATAATAACTTGAAGCCATCAACAATATATATCATGGACCGTCTTTAATAAATGAACTAATTAATCAAGTATGTGTTTGAGCTTTACTGTATATTCAACTGTTTTAACTCTACAACGGCTGGAGAAACATGGCCATCATTTGTTAGTCGTCCTACAGCAACCCTTGCAGCGAAATAATGTAATTTCTGCACTATTGTGTTTTGAGTTTCATTAGTGGTACCACATATCTCTATACAGAAATTAATTAAGCTCAATAGTAATGATTGGACGACTATTCCGCTAGAATATTTATCAAAATGACCACTTATTCCCCTAATATATATAATTATATATGGGTTTTTATTTAACTCAATAAGAAAGAGAGAGAGAGAGAGAGAGAGAGAGAGAGAGAGAGAGAGAGAGAGAGAGAGAGAGAGAGAGAGAGAGAGAGAGAGAGAGAGAGAGAGAGAGAGAGAGACTATCAAGACCACCGAACCATCATTGCAACAACAACGACAACAACATCAGCCAATCGAGACAAGTGACAGTGTGACCACTACAAACACTGACCTACAGCGAGGCAAATTAACAGTCATCTACACAATCACAACCCCCGTTAAACTAAGTATCATCATCACTAGCACATGCAACACCAACATACCAGGCTAGCGCAGGATCACCCCAAACTTTATCGCAGACAACCACACAAACACACCAGCCACTAAACCGAAAGTCATCATCACCTCCAAATACGGCACCACCAGCTCAAGCACGCACCAGAAACCTCATATCAAGTCAGCACATTGACCGCTGAAACACACACAGCCATATCCCACCACCTCAGTATCACCAACAACAACCCAGAAGGTCAGGCCCAGACCTACAACAAATCTACCGTAACACAGACAGAGCGATATCAACAATGGAACCATCAAGCTCGGCAACAACAACAACAATGCCCTACTTGTAAAGGGAAGGGTCACATGGCTCAGAACTGCCCTCGTTGTTCATACTGTTCTAGATTTGAACATATAGATGACAATTGCAAAGAAAAAGAAATCAAATCAGGAACAAGACTTCAGAACATCTCTTCTACATCAACTATAATAACAACAAACAGAGCTCCTGCATGGTTTCCAGAGGTTTAACTGCTTACACAGCAGATTATCAAAGACCTTCTAACTTTGGATCTACCTACAACCAGCATCATGCAGAACCCATCTACCTGCAACATCACCCATCACCCATCTATGCAATACCACACCACCCAGTACTCAGACTTTCTACCTATCACCAATAATCTTCCTGATGGTGCCTTGTCAAGCACGATGAACCTAGGTCATCTCACTCTCCAGGACTGTTCTCCACCAGTGAATTTCCACCCTGCAAGATTTGGAACAACCTTGCTCTGGTCCAAAACGATGGGTCAACAACTTCAACTTCGACCCAAGGTCACCGCTGGCTACTGGATGCAAATTCACCACTCAATGATGGGAAATTGGTTAATGATTAATTTTAATTATGAAAAAAGTAGAATATCCTCAAACTTAATTCAATTGTTAGAATAGCTTTAATGAAGCTAACCTTTATTGGGCAGGAGTCAAACTCTACCCTTAGTTCTAAATAATTGGTGCTGTGCAAGTCCCATCACATGCCCTTAATTAAAGGTGGTGGTGCATGGGTTGAGATAAACATGGAATATTGCCAACCTGCACATAATTATCTTGCAAAATGCAATGTCACTGAAATCATTATTAACAATGGTATAAGGAATGAATGGAGAATGCTTGTGAATAGATGAGTGAACACGTGGTCATTTGGGGGAAGGGGTTCGGCGGAAGTTGGACTAGATAATAGTCCATCAGGCGCCTGGCCCGGGGAGATGATTTATATGAAGGGAGTGCCTGGAAGTATGGCGGGCGGGCTTGTGGCTTCGGTTCCGCTGCATGTCTGCCTGCCGACATCGGAACCCTTTCCGGGTGGTCGGGGGTCGGGGGAGTGCTGGAGGGACCTTGTTGACCCTGGGCTCTGGGTCTTCTCCTGGATGACTTAGATGTGTTTGAATTTGTATTTTGTTTTTGTGTGTTCATTGTTTTCTGTTGTGTTTTGAGTTGTCCCTATTCTTGCTCTGTCTTGAGTCCCCCCCCCCCCCCTCCCCATAAACAATATATATACAGTATATAGGAAAAGTGGGGATTGGGCCTGAGTATATAGATAGATAGATAGGTAAAGGATTTTGTGGATCGTCTTCACCGGACCTATGACGTCATAATGACGTCACAGGAGTATCCTCATCCTGGCCTGTATGGTGTACTTACACTTTTATGACGTCATAGGTCCGGTGTAGATGATCCAAAAAATTCTTTATACGATTGTTAATAATTTTTGAATAATGACATTGCATTTTGCAAGATTATGTGGAAGTTGGGGGTTATTTGTCCATGATTATCTCGCCTAATGCACCACCACCTTTAAGTCTCCTAACATAGGTCTTAACTACCTCATATAGGCCTAATATTGTAAAGAGAGAGAGAGTACAAAGGAGTACAAATGAATTCAAGCAACAACAGGTCTAGTGACCCCTCTAGGCTGCTTGTCCTCCAAAACACTGAGGATCAAGTGTCCGAACAGTAGTTTAGAGTAGGTAAGGGAAAATTGGAAAGGGAACTAGTGCCCTGGAACTAATGTCCGTGGCAGGATTAGGAAGTTAGTAGGGGACAGATGGGTTAGTAACACAACACAGTTATATGAGATCTTTCGTAGATCTGGGAAAAAGAGAGTAACGTCTTAGTAATCTACAGTATATACGCAACAATCCTTGATGAATCTGAGGGGGGAATAAAATCAAGTTATTCATTTACAAACGCAGTCAATTGCGGGTTTGATGCATGATATTTGTCTAGGTGACGTTTAAAAGAATCAACGATGCTGCAGTTTATAGCGTCTCGGGGAAGCCTATTCCACAAGTTGACATCTCGATTGAAGTAGAAATTCTTAGATTCGTGTTAGTTAAAAGATTTACCAATAATTTTGCAACCGTGTCTCGTGTCTCCGTGTGTAATTAGATTGGTCGATGGTAAAGTGCTTACTACAGTTTATACTGTCGATGCATTTGATGATACTGAACACTTGAATTAAGTCGCCTCTTAATCTGCGGTGGGTTAAAATAAATATATTTAATTCTTTAAGACTTGCCTCGTATGGTTTGTTCTTTAGGCTAGATATAATTTTGGTAACTCTACGTTGAACTTGTTCTAGCTTGTTTATGCCATTTTGGTAATAAGGGCACCAGCATTGAACGCAGTATTCCAGCAGAGGGCGGACTAAGGAATTGTAAAGAGTTAGGATAACTTCTTTGGATTTATGATCAAATGACCTGCCTATAAAGCCAATTATTTTGTTTGCCTTCTTAACAACTTCTGAACATTGTGGACTCGGTTTTAGGTTACTCGATATTGTTACTCTGTCTACACTCTTAAGCTGAGTGACATTCATCGAATAGTTTGCTTTCTCATTTCGGTATCCAATATGTAGTACTTTACTAAATGTTATCCGCATTGAAACTTATTTGCCAATTTTGGGCCCAACATGACAACTTATCTAGATTGTGTTGCATATTGTCAACTTGTTCTTTTGAGAGTACGCTATTTGCAATTTATGTATCGTCAGCAAACTTTGAGATTGTACAGGTGAGACCCTCATCTATGTCGTTGATGTAAATTAGAAAGATAACTGGTCCTAGTACCGATCCTACCCCGCTACTTACATTGGTCCATTTAGATGCCGTACCATTTACGACTACTCTTTGCTTTCTGTCGCTGAGCCAATTTTCTCTACATTTCAACACACCGTCTTGTATTCCATGCGCTTTTAGTTTTAGCAGTAAACGCTTTTGAGGAACTTTGTCAAAGGCCTTTTGAAAATCAAGGTATACAATATCTACAGCTTTACTCACATCATAGAGGTTGAGGATATCATTTAAGAAGTATTAAAATGTAAAACTTGCAAACTAAACAAACCAAAATTGGGACAAGGACAATATAAAGTCAAATTAAATTATCAAAATCGCTATGTGGAAACAACGCTTACTAAATAAGAAGTTTGTTAAGCAGGAACGTTTGTTACGAAAGCCGTGTTGAGTATCTTTAAGCATGTTATGTTCCTCTAAATGATTTACGAGTCTGTCTCTTATGAGTGTTTCTAGCATTTTACATATAACTGAGGTTAAGCTAATTGGACAATAGTTACTGGGTAGTGATTTGCTGCCTTTTTTTAATATCGGTGTTACATTGGCTAGCTTCCACTGATCAGGCATAGTTCCAGACTGCAAGAATTTATTGAATAGCAATATCTGTGGTTTGGAGATTTCATCCTTAGCTTCCTTTAGAACTGTAGGTGAGATTGTATCAGGTCCGGGCGATTTATTTACCTTGAGCTTATATAAACATTTCAATACTTCTCTCTCTGTAATGGTAATATTGCTTAAAACATCAGAATTATCAATCTGAATCGGCGATGCTGTAGGGATATCAATGAGGTTTTCTGTTGTAAAAACAAATGCAAAGAAGGTATTAATTTACTCATGCTTGTTCTGCCCGGACTTTAGCAAAATCTGTTCTCCGACTTGCCAAACACTCTTTCATCAATAATAAATGCACTGAACTATCCAACTCTAGATCTTCCCTAGCTTTCTGGCATCTAGCCAAAAATCTCTCTAACAATTTTTCTTCCTCGTCTTTCCCTCTCCTTTTCCACTCTGATGGCACAACCATCACTTCTTCCTCTGACAAAGCTAAACTCTTCACTCAAACATTTGCTAGAAACTCCAACGTTTAATGCCCAATAGCCTAATCTCTTCTAGAGGTGTATTTTCTACCCTTACTGGGCTCAATACTAATGAAGGCGTGTTCCTCCTGCTGTGCTCAAAAACTGTGCTTCCGTGCTGACTCCCTGGCTAGGCAAACGTCTTTGCCTCTCCTCTAATGTCTTCCCTTCTTGCTGTAAGTTTGCTCATATTCAACCTGTCCCAAAGAAGGGTAACCGCTCTCAACCCTCCAACTATCCTCTAATTGCTCTCATCTCTTGTATCTCTAAAGTTTTTAAAACTATTCTTGCTTCCAAATTTCTTAAGCATTTCTCTTCTCATAATCTACTCTACGATCTCCAGTATGGCTTCCTTAAAGGTCGCTTTACTGGTGATCTTCTTTCATATCTTACTAACTCTTGGTCATCCTCCTTTCGGGACTTCGGTGAGACCTATTCTACTGCACTAGACATATCGAAGGCCTTCGATAGAGTCTGGCACAAATCTTTAATATCTAAACTACCCTCCTTCGGTTTCTATCCCTCCATCTGTGCCTTTGTCTCTAATTTCCATTCCGGCCATTCCATAGCTGCAGTTGTGGACAGCCATTGCTCACTTCCTTATCCTATCACCTCCGGTGTTCCTCAGGGCTCTGCCCTATCTCCCATTCTCTTTCTAATGTTCATAAATGATCTTCTCAACTGTACCTACAGTCCCATCCATTCATACGTAGACAACTTTACACTAATCAATTAATTTTCCTGAATGCCCCAGCCAGCAATCCCTCAAAAACAAAACTACTATTTCCAATTGGGTCAGAGAAAACCTTGTTTCCTTTAACCCTTCCTACCCTGGCAGCATTTTAAAAGGACACCGCGGCAGATGGGCAGGAACCCGGGTGTCCTTATAAAATCCGTAAGCTTCAAAGCCTATTCAGCTTGTTTTGAAAGCCACGCATCCGACGTATGTAAACAAAGCCTGTTGGAGGCGACGCACGTACCTCAGGCAGCAAGCAGACATCGGAGCTTTGTTGTTGTTTGGTCTGCAAAGACAGATTCAGTCTTGAAAAGTGTATCACATTGCTAAAATCGCGACATTATGCGCTCCACGGAAATCGTCATCACAACTGAACCAGTTGACTTAGAGATCTCTACTTAATTAACACCAGTCTACAGATTGGAAACCACAGTACGTTTAGACATGCGTGGAAATTTTCTAGCAGTTAAAATAACAAAGATACGGTAGCCTAGGCGTTGATGTTTTTCGGCCATATCGCCCGGATCTCAACAATGTCCTTAGGATAGTGCCCCCGAGGGGGGAGGGTTAATGCTTCCAAAACCCAATGTCTTCATCTTACTACCCATTCAGAACTCCCAGAGGACCAATCAACAATACAAAAATCAATCCTTAATCTTCTCTCAATATTCTCTGTGTCTCTTTTTCTTCTGCTCTCACTTGGACGGATCATATTACCAGTCTTGCAAAGGCAGCCTCCCAGAAGCTGTGTGTGCTCAACCGCCTCAAGGGTTTCTTTTCCCCTACACAGCTTCTTGCTCTGTACAGGGGCACAGTGCGTCCTTGTATTGAGTATTGTTCACATGTGTGGGGAGGATCCTCTCACACTTCACTCATAGACAAAGTAGAAAGGAAAGCCTTTCGCATCATTAACTCCCGCCCACTCACCAACTCTCTGCAATCTCTCTCTCTTCGTTGCAATGTTGCATCTCTCTCGCTATTCTATCGCTACTATAATAATCAATGTTCTTCAGAGCTTTCCCAGTGTATACCACCTCCTCTACGTAGGGTACGTAGTACCCGTCTTGCAGCACAATCCCACCCCTACTCTGTGCAACTCTCCAACCCAAGAGTGAAACGGTATTCTGACTTTCTTCTATTCAACTGCTGAGCTCTGGAACTATCTCCCAGAATCAGTCTTTCCATGTTCCAATGACTTAAATTTCTTCAAACTCCGTGTGTCTAGGCATTTTGGCTCGAACGTCCCTTGATTTTGGCCCTGTCACTCTTTCAACTCTGGGGGAGGTACTCGATACAAGCAGTTCTGCCATTTATCTTCCTCACGCACATAGAAAAACAAAAACAAAAACAAATAATTTGTATTTCGTCTTTGGTGTATTCTCCATGTTCATCGACTAATCGTCAAACAGTTGAAGTTACTACTATGTTCTTTCTGATATAACTATAGAATTCGTTCGTTTTTTGTTTTTACTTTGATTCACAACATGTAAATCCAGGATTCTGTTTTCTTTGCTTAATTAACTTTTTGGCTTTGCGTAGTAGTTCTACAAATTTCACCCGTTTTTTGTTATGTTTGTGAGGATTTTAATATATTATTAGCAAACTTTTTAGCAAGCAGACAGTCCATATCCTTATTCCACCATTTGGGCTTATCATTATGGCCTGTACGCCGTATTTTTGTTGGTATGCATTCTTGCACTGCTTTTAGGTAAATGTTTGCGAATAATTCAAGAGAGAGAGAGAGAGAGAGAGAGGCGAATATAAAGTGTGCTATGGAAGGGAGAGTAAGAAAGGACGTACAACAAAATGTTAATGTTACTGATATTGCCAGTACATATACAGTTTGTTTCCGTGGTATTTATATGACATTGGAGAAAAGGAGAAACTCATAGAAAGCGAGGGAGGTAAGATTTATATACAGTAGATACACTTACCACACAAATCCTATGATCTCAGCAAGGTGGCAAGGATTTACTCCTAGTAGAGATTGCAACCTCGAGAGCAAGGTAAGGAAAGGATAGCAAAGATAAAGACTCTCTTCCCAATCTGAGAGACAACCAGACACTGATACTCGAGGAGGTTCGAGTGCATTGAGTAGGTTACAACATTCCTAATATGACTCGTCCGATGGAATAACACTAACAACATCATTGATTCTAAGGGCTATAGCACACTTATGTATGCATGGAATGTTGAAAAATACACGAACAAATACAATATTTTATCTAGATGTCTATTTGTGTTCCTATATCGCTCTATCACTCTATCTATAGGCTACACTCTGGCGTATATATGACATATATATCCCTGACAAGTTCGTAAATATAAAACTCTGACCGATCGAAGGCCATCAAAGAGTATTATCGCAGGCCCAGGAAAAAATGCCTCCACCACTTTTATGACAGTCCAATGTTAGGATCCGGTTTTTAGTGACACAGGCTGCGTGGACACAGAACACCTTGAGCGGTGCGAAGCGATGATGAAAAGGAAATATATGTGTGATGGTTATGAGTTTTATCGATATACCTACACAACATTTCTGGTATGTATTTGCTTCTTTAACTCCTACACGCTGAGCATTATTACATTATTCGATATTGTATCCCAGTTTTCCCTCTGAGATAAACAAAGATAGCCAGTCAATAACCGTGATTATATTTTAAAGATTATAATGATGTATTAGATTGCAAATGCCTGATATAAAGCATGAATAGATGATGGAATGAGAGGGTGAATCAGAGTATGGGCGAATCAATGAGCAGTTGAGTTGATTAATTAACTATATGGTTAACGTAGACATAGAGGGATAGAAAGGCAACAGATCGACACTAAGAAAGGAAGAGATGATGGGAGGAACAACGAAAACAAGGAAGACATGATCAATGGATGGTAGAAATGTTATTATTAGTTGTAGTAAAATATCGAGGAAGTTCGCCTGCATTCCCATCTGATTCGTTCTCTGAAGTAATGCCAATATATTTAATCGTGTTGAGCAAATAATTCAAAAGGGCTACAGAACACCTACTGTATGTTAGGAAGAAAAGTTGAAGCATATAAGATAAAATATATTACTTTACCTATCTTTCTTTGTTGTAGAAGTAGTAATAGTAGTAGTAGTAGTATTTTATATAAAACGGCCCTAACCTCAGTTGCCGCATGCTAAAATTGTCATTGCTATCTGTTAACTTATCTTTCTCTCCAACTGACTTATCTCGCACTAGACTCTTGTGGAAAGACAAAAGTTACGAGTCTAACGGCCAGATGTGTTGTATAAACTCACGTTCGCTCTTCCTATCTCTCTCTCTCTCTCTCCTCACACACACAGCTTATTTAATTCCCATCAACAACTGAACCTGACAATTAATCGTAATCGATGAGGCACATCCAACAATTATATCATCATTAGTGTGTTTGAACAACTGTATTACCTATAACATTCCAACAACCACTTTATTGTTTGACTTCAAATTAGCCCTTTTAATTTACCATATCAAATGTGTTCAGACATTATAGTTTCCCAATTATCAAGCAGCATTTGATTAACCTCCCTTTTTCCATAACTATGTCATCGTCCATTGTTTATGTCAACTATTCTATTTTATCCCTACTGTCTTCTAATACTTAATTATATTGTTTTGTACTAGTAGGGATAAGGGGTTTGAAAGGGTATTCCCACTAGTCTAATTAGTATTAGATTGCTAAGGTATTATCATTATGCCATGCATATCATCCACTGTCGATGAATAATAATTTACAAATTCAGGCCAACACTGCATAGTGGTTCATGTGCATACAGTCAAGGGAATGGCGGCATTTGTTATGTGGTTGAGACACGTTTTACTAATATTTGTAAGCAACCATAAACTAACAACAGCTGCTTGCCCTATACAATGTTTAATAGGATGTAAGCTATGCAATAGTGGACAGGTATATTTATAACATGAACAATTTATCTTTAGAAATAATAACAAATATAATGATCCAATGAAATTGACAATGCAACACTGAAAATATGTCGCTCAATAATAACAGTGAGGTAGAATAATAGAATATATGACATTGTGGCACGGGAAACTCACACTAAAGCCTGTATCACACGAACGCTTTTTCACGCAACATTTATCCTCAACATTGGTCTGCCAGGTTATGAAGTCAACATTTACAATATTTCTTTTGCCTAAATTAATTTATCATCAGTCTAGTTTCCGATACCAGTACAATATATTCCAGAAATGTTGCCAGAAAAATGTTGATCATCGGATGTTGACTATAAAAGCTCTCTTGTGATACCGGCTTAATACTCATCTGAATAATAGGATGGAAAACAAGTAATGGAATTATGAAGGAATGACAGTGTAATACATAAGACAAACTAAGAGAACAATCGATGATCTGGTCAAAGGCGGAGTTTCGGTATCACCTTTACTCTCAATATCCCCTTCAAGAGGGTATAAACGGATAGGTGACCGCATGAAGATGCCCAACTTATTGCAAAATTTTAGCCACTCTGACTTCAAACCGTCACGTCCAGGTAGTAATTCTCGTGATACGGCCCAACTTCCAGAAAACAACGAGGACCTCTCGTCAATGTATGGTGACGACATGCACCTATATTTGGCCACCGACTCGTTGATTGGTCGAAGTTTTAGTCCTTATGTGCCTCCACTGAAAGAGCGTCATCCAGTTACTTCATTAGCCATCTTTTACCAGACATTCACTGTGACAACTTGCCGGATATACCCGGTAATCTGGCCTGAGATAACATCTTTGTTGACGTAGTCCAGGTCCTAAATCTCTTCCCCGACTGATCACTCTTCCCTCAGGAAGATCCTGCAAACCGATTGTACCCGACATCCAATATTTGAGGGGGTAATTTGGGGTAGGATCCTCTAGGTCACCCGAAGCATAATAGAGAGGACGGTTTCATTGACAGTATGGCTCAATTTCCAGGAGTAGAGTTGTCAATCCTCCTCTTTCGGAAATGAGAGCACCTCCTAATTCCTTCTTCAGCCAAGCCGCCTTGAAAAATGCCAATGGCTCTCTACCAAATATCACCTAACCATGGCGCTCTGGCAGGAATAAGCTGCCATTCACACTGCACATTGCCAAGGTGAGACTGAACCTTAGGGTGATTGCAGATATCGGATAGGTAACTAGAGGGCCCAACAAACGTAGTTGCGTTGTCACTCACAGATGATACGGGGAAAACCTTGTCGACTGCAAAATCTCCTGAAAGCGTGGAGGAAACTATCACATGTGAGATTGGTGACTACTTCGATGCGTATCGACCTAGTGACAGCACAGGTAAATAGGATCACGTATGCCTTGACAGGTGGAGTCTTTGATAGGGATTGCTTAACTATAGTCCACCCCAGGGACCTTATAGGGGTGTCCAGGGGTGGTTCTCCGCAAGGGCACGGTAAAGGGGTTTTAGTCCGGCGTGAGTCGTCGGGTTGTACCGTCGTATCCGACGACATTTTAGGCAATTTCGCAGTATCTTTTTCTACCACCTGTAGGATTCTCGGGACCCACCCTTTATTGTGTCTTATATAGGGAAACCACGTGGCCGACCCCATAATGGCAAACCGAAGCCGATGGCACCTTATCTACTATTAGGTGGGTAAAGGGATGTTTGGAGGGAAGAAGCTTTGGATTTTGGCACATTTACGAGCGAGCCGCTTACTTTTTCTCACCCCAATTACCTTACCCATAATCTCAAATCTGCCTCCATAATGTATTATCCCTACCTTCAGGTTGTAGTACTAATGGACAAGATTAACTTATTTCTGGACTGTTCAACCTTCACCAGTATGGAGTACTCCGGCGACATAACTTTCCTTTTGGCATCATTTGAGCAGAATTATGTTCTGCAGTCTTGATGTCATTTATGTTGAGGTACAAAAGTACAACAAAGTACAACGGAGTACAAAGGAAATCAAGCAACAACAGGTCTAGTGACCCTTCTAGGTTGCTTGTCCTCCAAAACCATTGAGGATCCAGTGTCCAATCAGTGGTTTAGAGTGGGTAAGGGAACATTGGAAAGGGAACTAAGCCCTGGAACTAATGTCCGTGGCAGGCTTAGGAGGGGGGGGGCAGTTCGTAGGGAACATATGGGTTAGTAACCGAGGGGAGGATAAAATAAAGTTATTCATTTACAAACGCAGTCAGTCGCGGGGTTGATGCGACGATATTTGTCTAGGTGGAGTTTAAAAGACATCAACGGTGCAAGAGGTCTGAACGTCTCGGGGAAGCCCATTCCACAACGTTGACAACTCGATTGAAGAAGAAATTCTTAGATTCGTGGTGAGTTAAAAGATTTACCAATAATTTTGCAACCGTTTCCACGCGTTGTAATTAGATTGGTCGCTAGTGACAAAGTACTTCCTACAGTTCATATTGTCGATGCCTGTGATGTATGTTGAACACTTGAATTGAGTCACCTTGAATTCTGCGCTGGGGTTTAAACGAAATAGATTTAACTCTCTTAAGACGCTCCTTAGTCTGGTTTGTGCTTTAGGCTAGGTATCATTTT
>CM064578.1:56935501-57039230 GCA_032716605.1 Paralithodes platypus
CAGCAATCCCTCAAAAACAAAACTACTATTTCCAATTGGGTCAGAGAAACCTTGTTTCCTTTAACCCTTCCTACCCCTGGCAGCATTTTAAAAGGACACGCGGCAGATGGGCAGGAACCCGGGTGTCCTTAGAAAATCCGTAAGCTTCAAAGCCTATTCAGCTTGTTTTGAAAGCCACGCATCCGACGTATGTAAACAAAGCCTGTTGGAGGCGACGCACGTACCTCAGGCAGCAAGCAGACATCGGAGCTTTGTTGTTGTTTGGTCTGCAAAGACAGATTCAGTCTTGAAAAGTGTATCACATTGCTAAAATCGCGACATTATGCGCTCCACGGAAATCGTCATCACAACTGAACCAGTTGACTTAGAGATCTCTACTTAATTAACACCAGTCTACAGATTGGAAACCACAGTACGTTTAGACATGCGTGGAAATTTTCTAGCAGTTAAAATAACAAAGATACGGTAGCCTAGGCGTTGATGTTTTTCGGCCATATCGCCCGGATCTCAACAATGTCCTTAGGATAGTGCCCCCGAGGGGGGAGGGTTAATGCTTCCAAAACCCAATGTCTTCATCTTACTACCCATTCAGAACTCCCAGAGGACCAATCAACAATACAAAAATCAATCCTTAATCTTCTCTCAATATTCTCTGTGTCTCTTTTTCTTCTGCTCTCACTTGGACGGATCATATTACCAGTCTTGCAAAGGCAGCCTCCCAGAAGCTGTGTGTGCTCAACCGCCTCAAGGGTTTCTTTTCCCCTACACAGCTTCTTGCTCTGTACAGGGGCACAGTGCGTCCTTGTATTGAGTATTGTTCACATGTGTGGGGAGGATCCTCTCACACTTCACTCATAGACAAAGTAGAAAGGAAAGCCTTTCGCATCATTAACTCCCGCCCACTCACCAACTCTCTGCAATCTCTCTCTCTTCGTTGCAATGTTGCATCTCTCTCGCTCTTCTATCGCTACTATACTAATCAGTGTTCCTCAGAGCTCTCTCAGTGTATACCGCCTCCTCTACGTAGGGGTACGTAGTACCCGTCTTGCAGCACAATCCCACCCCTACTCTATGCAACTTTCCATCCCAAGAGTGAAACGGTATTCTGACTTTCTTCTATTCAACTGCTGAGCTCTGGAACTATCTCCCTGAATCAGTCTTTCCATGTTCCAATGACTTAAATTACTTCAAACTCCGTGTCTAGGCGTTTTGGCTCGAACGTCCCTTGATTTTGGCCCTGTCACTCTTTCAACTCTGGGGGAGGTACTCGATACAAGCAGTTCTGCCATTTATCTTCCTCACGCACATAGAAAAACAAAAACAAAAACAAATAATTTGTATTTCGTCTTTGGTGTATTCTCCATGTTCATCGACTAATCGTCAAACAGTTGAAGTTACTACTATGTTCTTTCTGATATAACTATAGAATTCGTTCGTTTTTTGTTTTTACTTTGATTCACAACATGTAAATCCAGGATCTGTTTTCTTTGCTTAATTAACTTTTTGGCTTTGCGTAGTAGTTCTACAAATTTCACCCGTTTTTTGTTATGTTGTGAGGATTTTAATATATTATTAGCAAACTTTTTAGCAAGCAGACAGTCCATATCCTTATTCCACCATTTGGGCTTATCATTATGGCCTGTACGCCGTATTTTCGATGGTATGCAATCTTGCACTGCTTTTAGGTAAATGTTTGCGAATAATTCAAGAGAGAGAGAGAGAGAGAGAGAGAGAGAGGCGAATATAAAGTGTGCTATGGAAGGGAGAGTAAGAAAGGACGTACAACAAAATGTTAATGTTACTGATATTGCCAGTACATATACAGTTTGTTTCCGTGGTATTTATATGACATTGGAGAAAAGGAGAAACTATAGAAAGCGAGGGAGGTAAGATTTATATACAGTAGATACACTTACCACACAAATCCTATGATCTCAGCAAGGTGGCAAGGATTTACTCCTAGTAGAGATTGCAACCTCGAGAGCAAGGTAAGGAAAGGATAGCAAAGATAAAGACTCTCTTCCCAATCTGAGAGACAACCAGACACTGATACTCGAGGAGGTTCGAGTGCATTGAGTAGGTTACAACATTCCTAATATGACTCGTCCGATGGAATAACACTAACAACATCATTGATTCTAAGGGCTATAGCACACTTATGTATGCATGGAATGTTGAAAAATACACGAACAAATACAATATTTTATCTAGATGTCTATTTGTGTTCCTATATCGCTCTATCACTCTATCTATAGGCTACACTCTGGCGTATATATGACATATATATCCCTGACAAGTTCGTAAATATAAAACTCTGACCGATCGAAGGCCATCAAAGAGTATTATCGCAGGCCCAGGAAAAAATGCCTCCACCACTTTTATGACAGTCCAATGTTAGGATCCGGTTTTTAGTGACACAGGCTGCGTGGACACAGAACACCTTGAGCGGTGCGAAGCGATGATGAAAAGGAAATATATGTGTGATGGTTATGAGTTTTATCGATATACCTACACAACATTTCTGGTATGTATTTGCTTCTTTAACTCCTACACGCTGAGCATTATTACATTATTCGATATTGTATCCCAGTTTTCCCTCTGAGATAAACAAAGATAGCCAGTCAATAACCGTGATTATATTTTAAAGATTATAATGATGTTAGATTGCAAATGCCTGATATAAAGCATGAATAGATGATGGAATGAGAGGGTGAATCAGAGTATGGGCGAATCAATGAGCAGTTGAGTTGATTAATTAACTATATGGTTAACGTAGACATAGAGGGATAGAAAGGCAACAGATCGACACTAAGAAAGGAAGAGATGATGGGAGGAACAACGAAAACAAGGAAGACATGATCAATGGATGGTAGAAATGTTTATTAGTTGTATAAAATATCGAGGAAGTTCGCCTGCATTCCCATCTGATTCGTTCTCTGAAGTAATGCCAATATATTTAATCGTGTTGAGCAAATAATTCAAAAGGGCTACAGAACACCTACTGTATGTTAGGAAGAAAAGTTGAAGCATATAAGATAAAATATATTACTTTACCTATCTTTCTTTGTTGTAGAAGTAGTAATAGTAGTAGTAGTAGTATTTTATATAAAACGGCCCTAACCTCAGTTGCCGCATGCTAAAATTGTCATTGCTATCTGTTAACTTATCTTTCTCTCCAACTGACTTATCTCGCACTAGACTCTTGTGGAAAGACAAAAGTTACGAGTCTAACGGCCAGATGTGTTGTATAAACTCACGTTCGCTCTTCCTATCTCTCTCTCTCTCTCTCCTCACACACACAGCTTATTTAATTCCCATCAACAACTGAACCTGACAATTAATCGTAATCGATGAGGCACATCCAACAATTATATCATCATTAGTGTGTTTGAACAACTGTATTACCTATAACATTCCAACAACCACTTTATTGTTTGACTTCAAATTAGCCCTTTTAATTTACCATATCAAATGTGTTCAGACATTATAGTTTCCCAATTATCAAGCAGCATTTGATTAACCTCCTTTTTCCATAACTATGTCATCGTCCATTGTTTATGTCAACTATTCTATTTTATCCCTACTGTCTTCTAATACTTAATTATATTGTTTTGTACTAGTAGGGATAAGGGGTTTGAAAGGGTATTCCCACTAGTCTAATTAGTATTAGATTGCTAAGGTATTATCATTATGCCATGCATATCATCCACTGTCGATGAATAATAATTTACAAATTCAGGCCAACACTGCATAGTGGTTCATGTGCATACAGTCAAGGGAATGGCGGCATTTGTTATGTGGTTGAGACACGTTTTACTAATATTTGTAAGCAACCATAAACTAACAACAGCTGCTTGCCTATACAATGTTTAAAGGATGTAAGCTATGCAATAGTGGACAGGTATATTTATAACATGAACAATTTATCTTTAGAAATAATAACAAATATAATGATCCAATGAAATTGACAATGCAACACTGAAAATATGTCGCTCAATAATAACAGTGAGGTAGAATAATAGAATATATGACATTGTGGCACGGGAAACTCACACTAAAGCCTGTATCACACGAACGCTTTTTCACGCAACATTTATCCTCAACATTGGTCTGCCAGGTTATGAAGTCAACATTTACAATATTTCTTTTGCCTAAATTAATTTATCATCAGTCTAGTTTCCGATACCAGTACAATATATTCCAGAAATGTTGCCAGAAAAATGTTGATCATCGGATGTTGACTATAAAAGCTCTCTTGTGATACCGGCTTAATACTCATCTGAATAATAGGATGGAAAACAAGTAATGGAATTATGAAGGAATGACAGTGTAATACATAAGACAAACTAAGAGAACAATCGATGATCTGGTCAAAGGCGGAGTTTCGGTATCACCTTTACTCTCAATATCCCCTTCAAGAGGGTATAAACGGATAGGTGACCGCATGAAGATGCCCAACTTAGTGCAAATTTTAGCCACTCTGACTTCACCGTCACGTCCAGGTAGTAATTCCGTGATACGGCCCAACTTCCAGAAAGCACGAGGACCCTCGTCATGTATGGTGACGACATCACCTATATTTGGCCACCGACCGTTGATTGGTCGAAGTTTAGTCTTATGTGCCTCCCTGAGCGTCACCAGTTACTCATTAGCCCAGCGTTTCCAGACATCCTGTGACAACTTGCGGATATACCGGTATCTGGCTGAGATAACATCTTTGTTGACGTAGTCCAGGTCCTAAATCTCTTCCCCGACTTCACTTTCCTCAGGAAGATCCTGCAACCGATGTCCCCGCACCAATATTGAGGGTGTAATTGGGGTAGGATCCTCTAGGTCACCCGAAGCATAATAGAGAGGACGGTCATTGACAGTTGCCTCAATTTCCAGGAGTAGAGTTGTCAACTCCTCTTTGGAAATGAGAGCACCTCCTAATACCTTCTTCAGCCCCGCCTTGACAATGCCAATGGCTCTCTCCCAAATATCACCTAACCATGGCGCTCTGGCAGGAATAAGCTGCCATTCACACTGCACATTGCCAAGGTGAGACTGAACCTTAGGGTGATTGCAGATATCGGATAGGTACCTAGAGGTCCCAACAAACGTAGTTGCGTTGTCACTCAAGATGATACGGGGAAAACCTTGTCGACTGCAAAATCTGAAAGCGTGGAGGAAACTATCACATGTGAGATTGGTGACTACTTCGATGTGTATCGACCTAGTGACAGCACAGGTAAATAGGATCACGTATGCCTTGACAGGTGAGTCTTTGATAGGGATTGCTTCACTATAGTCCACCCCAGTGACCTTATAGGGGTGTCCAGGGGTGGTCCGCAGGGCAGGTAAAGGGGGTAGTCCGGCGTAGTCGTAGGGTTTACCTTGTACCCGACGACATTTTAGGCAATTTCGCAGTACTTTTTTCACCACCTGTCGGATTCTAGGGACCCACCATTTCTGTCTTATATAGGTAACCACGTGGCCGACCCCATAATGGCAACAGAGCCGATGGCACCTATCTACTATTAGGTGGGTCAAGGGATGTTTGGAGGGCAGAAGCTTTGGATTTTTGCACATTTCCGAGATAGCCGCTACTCTCAATCTGCCTCCATAATGTATTATCCCTCCCTTCAGGTGTAGTCCTAACTGACAGATTAAATTATTTCTGGACTGTTCACCCTTCACCAGTATTGAGTACTCCGGCGAATAACTTTCCTTTTGGCATAATTTGAGCAGAATATTGTCTGCAGTCTTGATTTCATTTATGTTGAGGTACAAAGTACAACAAAGTACAAAGGAGTACAAAGGAAATCAAGCAACAACAGGTCTAGTGACCCTTCTAGGCTGCTTGTCCTCCAAAACACTGAGGATCAAGTGTCCAAACAGTGGTTTAGAGTGGGTAAGGGAACATTGGAAAGGGAACTACTGCCCTGGAACTAATGTCCGTGGCAGGACTAGGAAGTTAGTAGGGAACATATGGGTTAGTAACTGAGGGGAGGATAAAATAAAGTTATTCATTTACAAACGCAGTCAGTCGCGGGTTTGATGCGAGATATTTTTCTAGGTGGAGTTTAAATGAATCAACGGTGCTGCAGTCTATAACGTCTCGGGGAAGCCCATTCCACAAGTTGACAACTCGATTGAAGAAGAAATTCTTAGATTCGTGTGAGTTAAAAGATTTACCAATAATTTTGCAACCGTTTCCCCGCGTGTAATTAGATTGGTCGATAGTGAAGTACTTACTACAGTTCATATTGTCGATGCCTTTGATGATTTTGAACACTTGAATTAAGTCACCTCTTAATCTGCGCTGGGTTAAACGAAATAGATTTAATTCTCTAAGACGCTCTTCGTATGGTTTGTTCTTTAGGCTAGGTATCATTTTGGTAACTCAACGTTGAACTCGTTCTAGCTTGTTGATGTCTTTTTGGTAATAAGGGCACCAGCATTGAACGCAGTATTCCAGAAGAGGACGGACTAAGGAATTGTAAAGGGTTAGGATAACGTCTTTGGATTTATGCTCAAATGACCTGCCTATAAAGCCAATTACTTTGTTTGCCTTCTTAACAACTTCTGAACATTGTAGACCCGGTTTTAGGTTACTCGATATTGTTACTCCCAGATCGGTTTCTCAGTTTACATTCTTAAGCTGAGTGCCATTCATCGAATAGTTTGCTTTCTCATTTAGGTATCCGATATGTAGTACTTTACATTTATCCGCATTGAAACTCATTTGCCAAATTTGGGCCCAATGTGACAATTTATCTAGATTGTGTTGCATATCGTCAACTTGATCTTTTGAGAGTACGCTATTTGCAATTTTTGTATCGTCAGCAAATTTTGAGATTGTACAGGTGAGACCCTCATCTATGTCGTTGATGTAAATTAGAAAGAGAATTGGTCCTAGTACCGATCCCTGGGGTACTCCGGTACTTACATTGGTCCATTTAGATGCCTTACCGTTTATGACTACTCTTTGCTTTCTGTCGCCGAGCCAATTTTCTATCCATTTCAACACACCGTCTTGTATTCCATGCGCTTTTAGTTTTAGCAGTAAATGTTTGTGGGGAACTTTGTCAAAGGCCTTTTGAAAATCAACGTACATAATATCTACAGCTTTACTCTCATCGTAGAGGTTGAGGATATCGTGGAAGAAGTCTAAGAGGTTTGTTATACAGGAACGTTTTTACGAAAGCTGTGTTGAGTATCTTTAAGTATGTTATTTTCCTCTAAGTGATTTAAGAGTCTGTCTCTTATGACCGTGTCTAGCATTTTACATACAACTGAGGTTAAGCTAATTGGACGATAGTTACTGGGTAGGGATTTGCTGCCTTTTTTGAATATCGGTGTTACGTTGGCTATCTTCCACTGATCAGGCATAGTTCCAGACTGCAAGGATTTATTGAATAGTAATGTCAGTGGTTTGGAGAGCTCATCCTTAGCTTCCTTTAGAATTCTAGGCGAGATTGTATCAGGTCCTGGCGTTTATTTACCTTGAGTTTATCTAAACAATTCAATACTTCTCTCTCTGTAACGGTGATATTGCTTAGATCATCTGAATTATCAATCTGAATCGGTGATGGTGTAGGGATATCACTGAGGTCTTCTGTTGTAAAAACTGATGCAAAGAAGGTATTGAGGGCATTACTCATTTGTACTTCGTCTTTGGTGTATTCTCCATTTTCATCGACCTAAGGGTCCAACAGTTGAAGTAACTACTTTTTTCTTTCTGATATAACTATAGAATTCTTTCGGGTTTGTTTTACTTTGATTCGCAATATGTAACTCTAGGGTCTTTTTACTTTGCTTAATTAACTTTTTGGCTTTGCGTCGTAGCTCTACAAATTTCACCCGTTCTTCGTCATTTTGTGAGGATTTTAATCTATCATTAGCAATTTTTTTAGCAAGCAAGCAGTTTGAAATATCTTTATTCCACCATTTGGGCTTATTATTATGGCCTGGACACCGTATTTTCGATGGTATGCAGTCATGCACTGCTTTTAGGTAGGTGGTTTCGAATAACTTCCAAGATGTATTTATGTCGTTATTGTTATTTAAAAAGCTCCAGTCAGTTTCTTTAAACATAGCTCTAAGTTTATGAAAGTTTGCTTTCTTGAAATTAGGGACTTTTTCGATGCTACTATTTGGTTCGTTACTAGTAAAGTTTAAAGTGAAAGTTATCGTACGATGGTCGCTGTTACTGAATTCATCACCAACATTCAAATTCTCTATTAATTCTTCTTTTGTTGCAAGTACAATGTCAAGAACGTTATTACCACGGGTCGGTGTTCGAACAAATTGATAAAGCGAACTCTCCTGCAAGTTCGTATACAAGTCATGTCCGGAGTGTGAAGTAAGAGTATCGCCCCACTTGGTCACAGGTAAATTAAAGTCGCCAATAAATGCGGTATCTTGTGAGTTACTTACATCTGCAATTTGTTCATAAATTTCTCGGTCAGTTTGCACTGATTGAGCTGGAGGTCTGTATATTAATGGAAGTATTATTTTTGTACCTTTATTATTCTTTATTAGCACAAAAGATGTGTCGACGTTCACAATTTGAGGTTTTGACAAGAGTGTCGGGTTAAGACTTTCTTTGATATAAAATAAAACTCCACCTCCATTTTTATTTATTCGTCTTTTCTCAAACATTACATAACCGGGAAGTGAATACTCTGCTAAAAAGTCTCTATCTACTGTATTGAGCCAAGATTCTGTTATACCAATCACATCATAATTTTCAGTAAACACTAGTTCCTCTAAATCTGAAAATTTATTGCGTATGCTACGAGCGTTTGCATAGAAAACCTTTAAAGTTGCAGTTTTAGAACTCACAGAACGTTCTTTAATCAATTTTTTGGTTCTGGTCGGATCTACATTTACATTCATGGCTGACATCGGTCCTCGGTCGTTATCCCTGGCGGTTTTGAATTTGGGTCGTGCAGGTGGAGCTTTATCCAAATTCGCGGTTCTTGACAGATTAGCATTTAATTCCTTCCCAGGTTGCCGCCCTCGCTGTCTTCGGTCCTCCTTCCTGGTTGTCCTGTGCTGGTTGTCCTGTGCTGGTTGTCCTGTGCTGAGTCGATTTCTTCTCCGAAAATCCTTCACCGCATCGTTGAGAAGACGCCCAAAACGTGCTGCTCCCACCTGGTTTAGATGAACTCCATCGTCCGAAAACAAATAGTCATCGTAGTAGAAATTGTCCCAGGTGTCGACGAATCCCACGTTTTCCTTCCTGCAGAGGTTTGCTAGACAACGATTTGTGCTGGTGGCTATGTTGTAAAATCGGCTCTCTACACCAAGCCGGGGGACGATTCCTGAGACGATGATCCTTGATTACTTCTCCTTAAACGACTTGATCAGCTGCTGGTACTTTAAAACCTATCTTCCGACCGGGTTCGCTGTACATCGTTGGATCCAACGTGGATGACGTACATTGTATTAGCAGGGGCCAGCTTAGATACTTCGTCAACTGCAGCAACTACGTCGTCCACACCACCACCAGGGATACAAAAACGCTTCCTGGTCTTAGGTGCTCTGGCGCAAAACTCTGTGAGCTGACCACGTATCATCGAGTCTCCCACGAGCCGGACTTCTTCTATTTCCGCTTCGTCATCCGAGTCTGCGAGTATCTGGAAGCGGTTTTGACACTCTGTAATCGGTATGGGTTTCCTGGTCTTGGGGCAAATGTTGTTCCTCACGACACGGAAGTTGTCTTGAGGGGGAAGAGAGTTACTATTTGTTTCTTGAGTATCGGAACCATCAGATGAAATGGCTACTGCAGGCGTTGAATTGTTGGCAGTTGATGTTGGGGCGTTGGTGACTGCTGGAGTTGAGGTGACAATTGAAGTTTGTGGTACTCCAACGTTGAGTGTTACAGACTCTTGGAGTGATTCCAGCTTCATGGTGAGGACGTTGATCTTGTTGTAGGCTTCATCTAATTTCACTGTCAAATTCTCTCGTTGCTGGCAGAGACGGCAGACTTGAAGATCGACAGTAACACACATGGACTCACCAAACCTACCGGCGCAGTTCGTACAAGTGCGAGGCATGGTAACAGTCAGTTTCTTCAGATCACTTCACTCACTTTAAAACACTTAACTCACTTTAAAAAACTTAACTCACTTTAAAACACTTAACTCACTTTAAAACACTTCACTCACTTTAGAAAGACTTCAATCACTTCAACCGAAAACAAATATGTTGAAATACACAACAATAGGTTATCAGGGGTGATAGCCTAACCGACAACAACAAAATTTAGATACGCAGAATTAGGCTTCCAGGGGCGATAGCCTAACCAAAAGTTTTACAAAAATTGAAATAGGCACCAATAGGCTACCAGCGTTGATAGCCTAACTGAAAATAATAAAATTGAAATACGCAGAAATAGGGTACCAGGTGTGATAACCTAACCTTAAACAAATATATATATATATTTAACAGAATATGTAACTAAATATACAATTCACCAAATAGAGATTATATAAAAATAAAGTGTGACTGCTCACAAGGGGTTAATATACTGTATCAACAGATGGCCCTGGTGTCACTGTAGCCTAGTAAAGCAGTAGCCTACTCTTTTTAGATAAAACAAAAAAAATGTATCAGTCAAAGGTTACTACAAGATCGTGCCAGCAACAACTAAAATTACAGATATATATAGCTACAATAGGATACTAAATACAATATCTACTAGAGTTAATAAGAACAACAGATTGGCTGGCTATAGGCTAGGCTAGGTTTGGATTAGGTTAAAAGCTTGGCAGGTTGGGTTAGGCTAGGTTAGTTTGTACAAATACCACCCTTAGCTTAAAGTAAAATCACTCTGAGGAGAAAAAGTCAAGAATATATCTAGGGGGAAAAGATAAATGAATGCATTTAAATTTACTACAAAATTGGCTGGAATTTAATATGTATAATCTCCCAAAAAAGGTTTGTTTACAAAATGGCGTCGGCGTTCGTTCCTGTAGGCAGGTTAGTTAGTACACAATATTGTTTATTAGCAAATTAATATGCAAAGCTTTACTTACATACAAGGCAGTTAAATTGATACTTACTACAGTAGGTAATGGGTAAAATTAGGGGCTACGATTTTATATCAAATAAGAAGCGAGCGTTTGTTTACAAACAAAACAAAACAACAGATGGGGCTAGTGGCACCCTGTCCGAGCAGGAGTCTTGTGATAAACACAAAGTTTATCATTCAATACACAGCGAAATATCGTGCAGTGTTACTTACTAAGCTACAGGATGGTTAAACGTGCTCTTAACCACCTTTCATGCACAAGAATGAAGAGGATGAATAGTTAATACTCAAATTATGATCGATATCGTGAGAGCGTTGACAAAGCGTCTGCAGCGTCTGGCGGTAGCGAGGTGAGCACTACCTGTGGGAGGCAGGCCTTTTATTTTTGCCTTCACATTTTTGATGAAACGTATCACCCATGCCGTGACACGCTGTAATCTTTCATAGCTGCTATATCTCTCCCAGCCCCATAACTGTGTGTCATCTTGGGGCACCGTGCCTACGATTTGGGTCACGATACCAGCGGCTGCTCTTTGAGAACTATGTTTTCTGGCCATCCATCGGGGTTCGGGAGCCAACTAGGCCCATTCCACCACAACACAGAAGAACTCAAATACTTAGCAGACACACCTCAAGATACCATATCTCTTGGGTTCTCTTTAGTCGACACATACCGGAAATGAGCAGTCGGGACTAAAGCATGTATCTCGTCGATGCGGTTTGTGACATACACTGGTAATTTCTTTTTACTATTTATACAGTGTAGGGTAGTCTGATTGTCACTCCACACATACATTTCAGAGATATGAAGTTTATCTTTATAGGCTACCTCAATAAAGTTTACAATTCTTGCGGCAAGCAAAACTGCGGTTAATTCCATTTTAGGAATAGAAAGGGACTTGAATTCCGCGACTTTGGCCTTTGCCATGACCAGGTGGCTGCCTTCTGACCCAACAAGATACACAGCAGTCCCATATTCTATACTCCTGGCATCAGTGAATGCATGTAGTGATACAGCATGATCGTATACAACCCTCCGAGCAAACTTAATATGACTGCAGAGTACCAGATCATCTACTATCCCCAGCCATTCCGTGTTCAAGTCTTCAGAAAGATCCTCGTCCCAATCCATCTTAAGTCTCCACAATTGCTGGAGAAATATTCTAGACCTTATAGACACTGGCAACAAAACACCCAAAGGATCAAAGAGTTTGGCAGAGAATCTCAAACACTCACGCTGTGTTACATGTTCGACCGGAGTGTATTGTACTACAAAGGAAAGATAATCCGAAGCCGTCTCCCATACTAGTCCAAGAACTCTCACCAGTTCCTGCTGTTCAGCAGCAACACCATCCCTTTGCAACATCTCTCTCAAAACAGGACTATTGGTAGCCCATTGATGCAGGAACAAGTGGGCATTATCCATAACTTCACGAGCAATACAGTATGCACGGACGAGGGAATCTTCTTTGTCCCCCGTACCTTGGAGGTTATCGATATATAGCCCGGCCCTAATTTCCTGTACAATCTTTGGGTCTACTTCAACAAGGGAAAGATGTTTTAGGATGGTTGCGTGCAGCAGAAACTGGGAGCAGGTAGCGCCAAATAATACAACCTGGAACCGATAACAACGAAGAGGCGAATCCAGACGAAGAGGATCTTTTGACCACATGAACCTGGTGTAATCTCTGTCATCTTCATGTAGTTTCAACATTAAAATGGCCTTCTCGATGTCACTGACCCACGCATACTGATGTAGACGGAATCTCAACAAGACTTAAGCTAACTCCAGTACTAAAGATGGTCCCGTGTACAGACAGTCGTTCAGACTGGGCTTGTACTGGTTAACCTTAGCGGAACAATCATATAGGATACGCACCAAAGTAGTCCTGCTTTCCTTTATGATCCCATGATGCGCCAGATAGTGACATGACCCAGAGTCATCGAATGGAATCTCCTCAATGAAACCACCCGACAACTGATCAGAAATTACCTGCGAATATTGTTTACAAAACCCAGGGTCAGCAATAAATCTCTTCTGGAGTCCTCGTAATCTACCCCCAGCCAAAGCATTGTTGGTGGGCAACCGTCCCTTTTCTTCGGTCCAGGGCAGACGTACCTGATACTGTGGACTCTCAGGAGCATACGTGATTTTTTCCTCATATGTGGTCAAAGCTTGCCATTCGGCTTGTGAATGCTCTTTAGGTGAGATACCAATATGGTCTAAATCCCACAAAGCACTTAATTCTTTATGAGATGGAAATTGTCCAGTAGACATATATTGATCTAATGGGGTCACTGCCTCTTAAAGTATTGTAACAACCTCAGTGTTGGAGCTAGACGTGGTTGCCGCATAGGAACTACTAAGGGCATATCCGTATTTGGTAGGAATTAAAACCAAATTTCCGGCCCTTTTGTAGCCAGGTCGCACTATGTTGTAGTGCTGGTTGGCACCTATTAGTAGCTCCAATTGTGCTGTCTCGGTAACATACGAGTCGGCTAATTTTATGCCACGACGCTGTAAACTAGTGATTTCAATATTTAGACTAGTTTCGCCCTTGTGTTCGGGGAGATCATCGACAACTATTGCGTCAAGACGATGAAATCTGCCACGATGTATATACTTTAGTGCTACAACAGGATACTAACGAGAGGTTTGTGTTCCGGTGAAGCCGCGAAGACTCAATTGTTCCGTTCCCTTTGATTCATAAGAAAGGGAAGGTAATACAGAGCTCTTCACGAAAGTTCGAACCACCAGAGCTGTTGCTTCAGCCCGAAAATTAAATAAGCCGAATAAACAATCTCCCCCGGGTATCGAGCCCTCTCTGATACAAAAACATCTTCACTAATATCTCCCCCTGCAGCGCCATGCTTACAAAATGCGTGAGACATGTTAGTGTGGACTCTAAAGGGTACTAGATAATGCGTTGCACCATCGCGGCCGCCACTCAAACAAGCAAGAAAGCAAAAGAACCACAGCGTCGAACCAAACAACAATAAACCGTCGAAGGTTATTAACTAGTTTTCGTTCAAAGGACCATTTATTATGTGGTTATTATTGGAGGAAATTAACTGTAGAACTGATGAACCACACAATAGTATATTAACCTGGTTTCTGGGATGTAGGTGACGGGATACGGTTAATGTGGAGGGGAACTAGGCAACAAGGATGGCGGTAGAGTTGAGTGAAAACAAGGGATGATTAAAGAAGAAGTTTAGTGGATAGTTAAGGACAGAAGGGGGCCTCTAGACTTAAATTATAATGAGTGAGGATAATAATAATTATATGATCGGTGAATTGATGGGAATTTACGTTGAGGTTAGTTCTATCATGTTAATGGAATGGGATGAGAACAATAGAAATAGTACTATCAGCGGTAGCGGTCGGAGAGCAAGTGTGTCGGTTCCCTGTCAAACTGCGGGAGCCTTGCTTATTCGCGCATGCGCTAACAGGTCGGGAGATATTTTCCCCTTCCTTTAATTAATTACCTAAGTTTATAGGAATGATATATTACTACCTAATATCTAATACAGAACATAATTCAATATTCTTCCCATATACAGTATACTAAATCATATTATTATGATTCTTATTGCTACAAACTTATTACTTATTACTTAAGATTACACTTAAACTTAAGACTGTCCATGCTAATGGAATAACAGCTTGGACAACGACTATTCTTCTAGAACATTTATCAAAATTACCACTTATTTAACTAATATTTATCATTATATATGACTGTGTATATCTAACTCATTAAAAGAGAGAGAGTGTGTGTGTGTGTGTGTGTGTGTGTGTGTGTGTTTGTGTGTGTGTGTGTGTGCTATGGAAGGGAGAGTTAGAAAGAACGTACTGTACATCAAATGTTAGTGATATTTACAAATACCGTTGATTGTAGTGGAATTTGTTGTTCATTGGATAACAGAGGAATAAATAGAAAAAGAGGTAGCACATATTTACATATATTTACATAGATACACTTACCACAGATCTTATGATCTCAGCAAGGTGGCCACCTTGAGAGCAAGGGAAATTGTAAGGAAAGGATAGTATATATGAAGTTTATCTCCACAATGTAAGAGACAACCAGACACTAATGCTTGAGGAAGTCCGAGTGTAGTGAGTAGGTCACAGCATTCCTAATATGACTCGTTCTCTGGAATAACACTTAACACTTCATCGATTCTAAGGCCTATAGCACACTTGTGGCTACAGGGAATGTTGAAACATATACGAACAAATACTTTATTTTAACTAGTGGTCTATGTTTGTTTTCCTCTATCGCTCTATCACTCTATATATAATATACTGTCTGAATTGTATATGAAAGAGATATCGCTGACGAGTTATACAATAAAAACTGTGACCGATCGCGGGCCATCAAAGGGTATTATCCCAGGCCCAGGAATAAATGCCTCCACCACTTTTATGACAGTCAAATGTTAGGGTCCAGGTTTTACTGACACAGGCTGTTTGGATACGGAACATTTTGAGCGGTGTAAAACGATGATGAAAATATAATATCTATGTGATGCTTCGGAGTTTCCACGACATACCTACAGGCTTTTCCTGGTATGCATTTACTCCTTTAGCCCATATACGCTGAGCATTATTACGTTTTTCGTAATTTTTATCCCAGTTTTCCCTCTGAGGTAGACAAAGATAACCAGTCAATAACCGTGATTATATTTACAAAATTATAATGATGTATTAGATTGCAAATGGCTGATTTAAAGCATTAGTAGATGATGGAATGAGAGGGTGAATGAGAGGATGAGTGAATCAATGAGCAGATGAGTTGATACATTGAATAAATGGTTAACGTAGGCATGGAGGGATCGAATGGCAGAAAATTAAAACAAAGAGAGGAAGAGATGATGGGAGGAACAACGAAAACGAGGAAGACATGATCAATGGATGGTAGAAATGTTATTATTAGTTATAGTAAAATATCGAGGAAGTTCGCCTGCATTCCCATCTGATTCGTTCTCTGAAGTAATGCCAATATATTTAATCGTGTTGAGCAACTAATTCAAAAGGGCTACAGAACACCTACTGTATGTTAGGAAGAAAAGTTGAAGCATATAAGATAAAATATATTACTTTACCTATCTTTCTTCGTAGTAGTAGTAGTAGTATACGTTAGTAGTAGTATCAGTAGTAGTAGTAGTAGTAGTAGTAGTAGTAGTAGTGATAGTAGTAGTAGTGGTAGAAGTAGTAGTAGAAGTATTATTTTATATAAAACGGCCCTAACCTCAGTTGCCGCATGCTAAAATCTTCATTGCTATCTTGTTTTCCTTTTTTGTCCCTCCAACTGACTTATCTCTCACTAGACTCATTTGGAAAGACAACAGATACAAGTCTGACGGCCAAATGTGTTGTACAAACTCACGCGAGCTCTCTCTCTCTCTCTCTCTCATACACATCTTAATTAACTCCCATCAACAACTGAACCTGACAATTAATCGTAATCGATGAGGCAGATACAACAATTCAATCATCATTAGTGTGTTTGAACAAATGTATTACCCATGACATTCCAACAGACAGTATATTGTTTTGCTTCAAATTATCCCTTTTCTTTTACCCGATCATATTTTTCGGACCTATTACTTCCCAAATTATCAATCACCATTTGTTTGACCTCCCTCTTCCGTAACTATGGCATCGTCCATTGTTTATGTCAAATATTATATTCTTGTCCCTACTTTCGTCTTTTACTTCATTAGATTGTTTTGTACTAGCAGGGATAAATAGCCTGAGGAGCTTGCTCCCACTAGTCTAATTAATATTTGATTACTAAAGTATTATGACATTAATGTCATCCACTGACGATAAATGATTATTTACAAATTCAGGCCAACACTGCATAGTGGCTCACGTACACACAGTCACGGGAATGGCGGAATTTGCTATGTGGTTGAGAAACTATTTATTCTTAAGCAAACGTACACTCAAAACATTAGTTTGCACTATACAAAAGTATACATTGTTCAACATTATGTAAGCTGTGCAACAGTGATTATGTTTATTGATATAATGAGAAATGTATCTTTAGACATAATAACAACACTAATGAAACACTGCAATTGACAACGCAACACTGAAAATGTGTCGCTGAATAATAGCAGTTAGGCAAAATAATATAAGATATAACATTGCGGTACGGGAAACTCACACTAATACTTATCTGAGTAATAGGATTTAAAACAAGTAATGTAACTCTGAAGGAATAAGACATACAAATAAAACAACCGATGGTATGGTGGTCTGGTCAAAGGCGGAGCTTCGACGAAGTGTGTGCGTTCCCTGTAAAGGAAATATTCCACACGATATGAGGTGTCAGAACTCCTGGAACTAATCTTTTGGACTAAGAATACATTTAAAGTCATGTGGTGGCTGGTTGGTGAAGGTGTGTAATATGTACATGCAAGAGGTGAGAACATCGAGGTCTTGGATCAACCCACTTAGTGAGCTTCATAACAGTGATGGGCATTTTTGGCATTGCCATTGCCCAGGAAAATAAAAAAAAGCATGGCAAAAGTTCATCAAAACCCATCAGTTAGTTTCATATATATATTAATAGAATAGTTGACATTGACCTTTGGACTTTATCTTGACCTTTATGATATGTGTCTCAACATAATGTTTATTTTTTCCTTTTCATTTAAAGTGCAATTATCTCACCAAATGTTGTGAAGTTTACATGAAAAGTAATAACATTTTGACCTTATAGTTATTTGACCTTGACCTGTGACCTTTCATATGGAATTGTATAGTTCTTGTATGACCTTGGCCTATGTATTCCAAATATACTTGGTAAGCCTAGTGAACATCTAACAGTTAGTATAAGAAATACTAGTAAAAATCATATGCTTATTTTTGACCTTGACCTTTGACCTTACCCTTTAGAATGTTTATCTGAAATTTGGTCAATAAGATATCAAAGTTACCAGTAACTTGTATAGTTAAAATGAAGAACTTTGAGTAAAAATTAAAAAATATGAAATATTGACCATATTTTTAACCTTGACCTTTGACCTTAACTATTATGGTAAATTGAAAATATATTTTTGACTGACCATAGCATTGACAAATGGATATACCTGTGGAATTTGGTAAACATCCATCGAATGGTCTAGTAGTAGTTTCCGGACAGACAGACGGACGACGATGGGCGATGGATGACTGACGACGGGCAAGCTGACTGGTGGTGCTCAGTATACATGAGGGATATGGGTGAGCGATACCACTCACAGATAGTTGGTAAACTATTCATGTGACAGAATAATAATCATAGATAAAAAGCAGCGTTATTTGATCTAATAAATACACACAAATCATATCATTGACTCAAGTAAATATTAAAACCTCCATCTGTATAGATAAACTCAGTTACTCCAAACCCATCATTGGTCAACTTTGTAAACACAAAGATGCCACAATCCAATGGTATATTGTTACATATATATATAATTATTAATACAAAAGATATATCAAGCTATCACGATTAATTACATGATACTAATGCTTCATAATTAAAAGTAGGATAACTGAAGTTAACATTTATTCATCGTTCTGTCACTTCCAATGTGAATGCTGAATTTCCGCATTTGTTTTTCTTTCTGACAGACAGTTTTCTTGCATTTCCATGAACGCTATGCAGAATCCCGAAATTGGTCCTCCAAACTCCTTAATTGGTTTTCCAATGTCCCTGGATAGCGGATAATATTAAAAACAAAAACAAAATATGATTCTGGGTCACTTTGGTTTAATAATATATATTTTCATAAAACAATAGCTTAACACCCATATTCACTCCCTCATTAAAAAACCGACAGTATGAGGTTAGTTCGTGGATTTTTCATTGAAAACTTACAGCCTTGTAAAATAATGCGAACACGAAATTTCCATCTACTATGTTTGCTTAAGATTTGACTCATTAACCCCTTCTGTACCGGTGACGTCTTTTTGTATTTGATTGTATATACATTTAGACGATTTTATGAAGCTTTGGAAAGATAGATGATAGATAAAAGGATGAGTTGATATAGTCTGTAGCCTATTAATTGGTAGACGTCCTTCATAAGCTGAATACAATCGTCGAATAGTTGCCAGAATATAATGAAAAGGATGCCTCCGGTACAGAAGGGGTTAACCAAAGTTCGTGGTTGGATTATCAATGTTCTCGTAGCAGTATAACGAGACCTGTAATAAGTGGACCATCATGACATCCCACTGGAGGAGGTATACTGTAGTGACCTGGGTAAGGGAAGGCTTAGGTTTGTTCTGGACACCTTTCTCCCTCATGTTTAGCCCCATTAGTTTTGATATTTCGTTCGCCTCATTAGTTTTTATTGGAAGACCTTTCTTTACCAATATTAAGAATGTTTTCACCATTTAGGTGTCTATTTGTTTTTCTTGAGATACGATAGCAATGGAGGTATTAGCCTTTGGCAGGGACATTTCCCTTTCTGGGATACTTATAAGTCTTTGTGCCCTTCAGGGGTGTTTAGAAACCTCTAGTATAGTTATTTCAACTTCTGCAGCTGTTTTTGAGCCAGCTGTGGACAGAAAAATAATTATGAAGAGATCATTTGAGATACAAATAATTCCCTTTTCTGAAAACTAAACAGCAACCCCCGATGCATTAAAAGGATAAGTGTTACAGAGAAGTACATCCTTACACACGGTGCTCAAATTTACTTCCATCGTATTTAGGATTATATTTTATGTATTTATGCAGTGTATTGAATTTAATTGGTTTACGTTAGAACATTAACCTATTCTAGACAATCCAATAATCTATCATATTTTCCATGGATATACACCAAACATATGGGCTTCTATATATATATAAAAACAACACACGAACAAGTACACATTCAATTACAACTTTGTTCCAACAGGTCACGTCCCTCGCTTGTCTAACATATATAAACTGCTACCGTCCCTCCTCCGCCATACACTACAGATATAAAGTTTTACCAGGAGGTTCATAGTTTGTTTTGATGTAACTTACTTGTAGTGGAGTTATGGAGCGGAGGAGGAGCGGGAGCGTGAGGAAGGTGGAGGAGGTGGGTGAGGGGCGAGGAGTGTTAGACAAAAAAAGAGGTTGGGGATTTGCAGCAGAAATAGGAGGTGGAAAAGAGGTGGAAGGTGGAAGAGACATGGAAGGCGGAAGGAAGAGGAGGTGGGAAAGAGATGGAAGGGGTAGAGGAACATAAATGATAAGGACAGGAGGAGAGACAAGCGGGAAGAGGCAAAAACAGTGGTGACGAAGAAGAGGAAAGAATTGAGTTGTGTAATGGCAAGAGAATAGGAGAAAAAGGTTGGTAAAACAGTGGAAGTAATACAAGAATATGTTGTGGCCTCTTAGAATATGGAGAAAAAGGAAAGATAGAATATTACCTCCTACTGGTTAACATAAGGCAGAATACATAGGTGCAAGTACAAATTAAATTAATGTATTTGTATTCCTCTACTTACTTCCACAATCACCTACCTAAGGTCCATGGTGCTCTTCTCTTAATGGGAAATTTATATTTATTTGCTCATCTATTTATTTATGAAATTATTAATTTTTAGTTTCCTCCCTAGACCTCTATTAAATTTTAAAAATACCCGTAAGACCCCCTTCGATATATATGTGTTCACCTGTTAGTACAAAAATACCCCAGCCATAGGCAGTTCCTCCTAAATTGCATGTTCACTAACGCTCCCTAGGGCAAAATTAACACATTAAGAGCACGAAAGATCTTTAGATCGCCAAACTAATAGAGCGAATATTTTAAAATCTCATAACTAATAGGGCTAAAGAAGGAAAATGGGGTCCAGCATAGGCCCCCAGCCCCCGCCTACACTCACAAACACACACCGACTCTTTATCTTGTGTTAACTGTTGTTAAAGTTATTCTTTGCACTTAACTTTAATCTTACCAATGTCATACACTTATACCTTACCTTTGGATGTGTTCGCCGCTCCTCTAGCGGCACCAAGGAGCGCGACGCCCCTCGTTATGGGTGGTGATTTGGTGCAGTAGACTGTTTGAAGCGACAGCTCGCTCCCTTGCGAGGATGGGCTCGTCTGGCACTTTTTGCAGTTCGACATCTAGGGCTCTCTTGAAGTTGTCTAACGAGATGTCCCTCATGTCTCTTACTCGCCGTGGGAGTTTGTTGAAGAGACGTGGGCCTCTGTGTGATAACCAGCCCTCTCGCAGAGAGCCCATAGCACCCCTGTTATTCATCCGGGGGATTTCGCATTCCCAGCCTCTCCTATCACTGAATTTCATGACTATCGGAGTATGTAGGTTTGGTACCAAACCCTCTGCGATTTTCCACGTGTATATTATTAGGTAACGTTCTCTTCTACGTTCCAGTGAGTACAGATTCAGTGCTCTTAAACGCTCCCAATAGTGTAGATGTTTTATCGAACTTATATGCGAAGTGAAATTTCTTTGTACACTCTCTACGTCATTTATTTCACCTGCTTTGTATGGGGATGTTAATATGCTACAGTATTCAAGCCGCGGTAGCACTAGAGATTTGAAGAGCGTTATCATAGGCAATTCACCGCGTGTTTTAAAAGTACGCAGAATCCAACCCGTTAGACGTTTCGCAGCCGCCACTTTGACCTGGTTATGTACTTTGAAACCCATATTTTCAGACATTAATACCCCGAGGTCTTTCACACTGTCTTTCCGTTCTATTATGTGGTTAGATTCTGTTAAGTAATTTGTAATTTCTTTAACACCACTATTATCTCCGTACCGTATTAATTGGAATTTTTCCTCATTGAATTGCATGTTGTTTTCCCTGGTCCACTGGAACACTACATTCATGTCTTCCTGCAGTCGGCCCGTGTCCTCTTGTGTGTTTACTATCTTGCTTAATTTTGTGTCATCAGCAAAAGACGACACCGTACTGTGTCTGGTGTTGGTATCTATGTCGCAAATTAGTATGAGGAACAGAAGGGGCGCTAGCACTTATGCAGGCCTAACAGACCCAACCTCCTTAGTCGCCTTGTACGACACACACGCAGGAGGAACATGAGGCATACTATATGCTGACCCCTTACCCCCAGGGATAGAAGAATAGAAGAAAGACAGAAAACGTGTCAATTCTTGGGTTGGAGAGCTGGACATAATAGGAGTGGGATTATGTTAAAAGGCAGGTGCCTTGCACTCGCCACAAGGGAGGGGGTATGCATTGAGAGAGCTCTGAAGAACACTGATTGTTGCAGTAGCGATATAAAAAAGAAAGATATGCAACATTTCGGCATTTAGAAAGAGATTATAGGGAACTAGTAAGAGGAAGTGAGCTGATGAGGTGAAAAGCTTTTGACTTTACTTTTTAGAGAAATGCGGTATGGGTGGACCCTCCCCACACATGTGAACACTACTCGATATCTGTGTGCACTGTGTCCTTATACAGAGCAAGAAGATGTGTAGGGGTAAATAACCTACAGAAGCGGTGGACCACACCTACATCTGGGAAGCTGTCTTAGGAAGAGTTGTAATAGTTTCTTTCCATGAAAGTTCAGATGAATAAGATACACCAAGAATATTGAGGGAATATGAACGGTTGCTTTGTATATTGTTGAAGAATAATTGATAGTGTTGTGGAAGATTGTGATAGGTAGTTAAATATAGAAATGTTTATTAAATATAGAAATGTTTACATATACTAGATTGGCATTTTAATACAGCATTGTGAGCTGGAAATCCACATGAATTTTAGAAGTCACTAATTATCCAACATCCAACCATTGTTTGAGACAGAATGGGTGTATCTGGTTGAGCTTCTAGCACTAGATGATTGTTTGGTTGTTGGCCTGATAGCAACAGGCAAATACTGTTTTAGCATGATGGTAATAATTGCCCTGAAGAATATCAGTATCCTCGGATCTGAAAAACTGAAAGGACAAACCGTTCACCACAGACAATAAATTGACTTAGCATAAGACGTTATGTCAACGCATACAGGCAATGGGATAGTTCTTCTACTACAACCCGCTGGTTTACAATCTCAGTAACTGGCTCCTGATACTAAATGTTCCACTGCAATAACTTCAAGTCAAGAGGTTTGCCCAAACCAATATAATATGCACTGAATGCGACACATATAGTTTATGCACATGTTAATTATGGAACTGTACAGTCAGCGGCAAAGGTCATGTCGCCTCTCCTGCCTCACCGTCACTCGGGATATTCATAGACTCGAGAATTTTAGGTGTATAAATGTGCATCTTTCTGCCAACAGATGGCGCACTGTGAGGTGTGTGGTTGTGAAGGTAGAGGGTGATGGAGTAGAGGAGGGGTAAGAGCTGTTAGGGGTCGGAAGGTGGGGGAAGCAGGGGACAACTTGTTTGGAGGTAAAATAACATATTTTCATCAGTGGTTTGTAATTGTATTATCATAATTATCCGAATTGTTATTAACACGTGGTAATCTGTTACATTTGTAACACATGGAAAACAACATGATCAAAACACAACACATTTGCAATCAATCAATGCCAATATATGAGTAAATCCTCAAAATACCGTGAATTAGAACTCTCTCTCTCTCTCTCTCTCTCTCTGATACTGTCTTATATGACAGTTAACCTCTTCTGTACCGGCGACGTGTTCTTAAGTAATTATAGTCTAACGATATTGTATTTAGACGAGTTTGTGCAGCTTAAGAATGGTCTGTCGTAGTAAAAAGGGTTAAGGGAGATAGTTCGAAGCGTGTTAATTGACGGGGCCTCTTTTTATACGGGATATAATCGTCTGAATGTAGCCATATTAAAGTAAAAAGGACGTCACCGTTACAAAAAGATATATTCTAGAGAACTACAACAGTTACTTATCAATTACAGGATTTCTTTGGCTTGTGTCTTACTCTGGGGACCTTGCAGTTGAGCGGACAAGTACTACTTTTCAAATTACGTAAATTATATTTTCCTTCCCATATAAATTTCTGAGTGTCTACATTCCACACCTTTGTTTACCTGCTCGTTGTCCGACTCAAGAAGAAGAAGAAGAAGAAGAAGGGTTGTGTGGATACCACGGCCAAGCTCTTGTGACATACTGATTATTTACCCCTTCTGGTACAGAAGGGGTAAACAATCATGCTGTTCTTGTAACTTTATTGTGGCTACTATTAGACAATTTTACCGAGTTTAAAAAGAGCCTACAGCAATTTTCATAACAGGCTTCGAAGTATCTCACTTAATCCTTTTTACTAGCACAGATCCTTCTTAAACTGCACAAAATCGTCTAAATATAGCTAGAGTCAAATTAAAAGGATGTCGCCGGCACAGAAGGGGTTAACCAGTTAGCGTTCTAAATAGATGATAATTTAATAGGTCGTGATCTCACGGCCAACCTGTTGAGCTATGACGAGTAGGTAAACAAATTTGTGAAAAATGGACTGACAATTATAAAAGAGAGATAAAATATAATTTTAGCAATTACAAAAATAAGACTTGACCGACGAACTGTAAGGTCCCTTGTCGTATAAACCCATGGTGATATCTAACTTACGTTTTTATTTTTTCTGAACAGTATTGGCTAAGACTCGGTGCCATATATGGCCTTCGTCGCTCGGCGCTGGGATTTTAATAGTGTTATCCCATCCAGCACCGGTGACATCCTGTTTATTATATTTTGACTACAATTAGGTTATTTTATTCAGTTTAGGAAGGACGTATACCAATTATATGGCCTAGAACCATGTCAGTTAATCCTTTTAGCCACCACATATCCTATTTAATCTTCATACAATCTCATTAACCCCTTGAGAACCAGGACTTATTTTGTACATACTCTGGCTACCGTTAGACGATTTCCTGTATTAATTAATGCAACTCTTTGTCTCACAGGTGGAAATACTATCTCAACATGCCCTCTGAATAAAACCGTCTAACTTCAGCCATAATAAAAGGTAAACAGACAGTAAACAGGTAGTGAAAGGATCAATATTGCTGAAATAAAGTTTAGGATACATCGCTGGTACTGGAAGGGTTAATACTTTCCACTGTGGCCCATCATATCATTCCTTCATCGTATTCACTTGCTTCGTGATATTTGGACATCCTTGTTCTTAATAATAATGTGTATATATTAGTTCAGTATCGGGTGGCGCTAGAGTTTATTAACCCATCTAGTACCGGTGACGTCTCGTATGATATATTCTGACACTGACGATTCTATTCAGTTTCGGAAGGCCGTCTACCTATTTGAATGTTATATATTATATAAATTGATCCCCATAGCTGCCACATAGTTGTCCTTATATTCTTATTATCGCCTACTTATAGCTGAAACCAAATACCGCAAACAGCATCGGTACTGGGTAAATGTAACGTAATGTAATGACACTTTTCAGTTATGGAAAATGATGTTCTGTTACCCTGACTTCATTTGATGTTTTTATATTTCACAACAACATTAATCATACTAAAATACAATCGGAATATCCTATCCATATGTTGTTAACCCTTTCTGTATATCTTAGGACATGTTTACTTCATTCATGTTAATGTCAGACTATTTTATTTGACTTAACCCCTAACTAGCGGCGCGCAACATAAGTCGAGTATAATAAATTTGGACTATCTGGCGGCGCGCGACATAGGTCGTGTGGCAATTTCAGCACGTAATGTTGCTGAGAGAGAGAGACAAGTGGTGGCAGGAGAGTAGCGAGTGTATGACTGCTCCAGACCACCGCGGTGAACCTACTGACACGAATCCCACCTCCTCCCTCCCTCTCTCACTCGCTACATACTGAATTGTATGGGGAAAGTACCGAATTACATGCTTTTTGCACTCGTGTTGCGCGGTTGTTGCAAGAAAACTAGCCGTCATAAAAGGATCGTTGTGGTGTCATTGGAAAGCTCTGTTTATGCTCTTTCAGGGATAGATACTTGTTTTACGCTCTGGGTCTTATTTAGGCATGAAAATGATTACGTAAACAGCCCTATTTTGGCTAAAAACACCCCGCTGGGCGGTACATATAAATAGACCGCCTAGCCCGCCAATAAGGTGTTAAAGAACGATCTGTCAGTAGTCCCTTCCAAAAGGGGTAGGGAGGATCATCCCCTGGAAGTTGGGACTGGGAGTCCCGCTGACAGAATCTGTGCCTACTTCTGGATCAGCGAACCTTAACCCTCCTGGCCCGGGCTGTCTCTCCAAAGGACGGAGCTCGTATCCGGGCGATCTGGCCGAATATCAACAAACGTAAACTAAGGCTAATCTCCCTTAATATATTACCTACATTAATCAAACATATAATATATAAAAATGGACGCCTTACCTTGCCGTGTAGAATGGCGTTGAGTAGACCTCTCTAGCACAACTGGTTCCGGAGTGATGGTGATGGAAGTGGAGGTAACTTTGCCACATATTTACCTCGGCGCGTCCGAAAATTCAACCGCGGCCCCGGCTACGACGCCCAGTTGCACTCGTCGCTCCACCCGCAAATATGCCGGGAAGCGATTTGATAGTGTTTTATAGTTTATTGTGCCATTTATTATAGTTATTATGTTATTTTCACTCAATACAGTTATTTACATAAAGTTATTTGTGTCTCTGTCACTTATTACTTAATTTTATTATTATTATTATGATTATAGTGTCACTTTCACTGGACTTTGATAATTGATAGTGTCATTTTCACTGTTATGTATTGTTAGGTAAGCTAATAACATATATAGTGTCACTGTCACTTGTTCATATTGTTATTAAGGCACTTATTATTACTTGTGTGTGTCTCTTTCACTTATACATAGTTTTATTATTATAATACTGTCACTTTTACTTGTTCATATTGTTATTGAAGGCACTTATTATTACTTATATGTATCCTTTTCACTTATACTTAGTTATATTATTATTATTAGCCTAATAGTTGAGTGTCACTTTCACTGGTGTCACTTCCGCTTCAAAAGTTTGTTAGAGTGTGGAAGTCGTTGAAGCAGGTGCCAGCACACAGTCCAACTTGACACTCGAGGCATTCCCAAGTGGTTTTTGTGGCTTTGCGGGGTCTGCGAGTTGTGTGGCTGCACACATGGCACCTCTTCTGCACTCTTGACTTAGTATGATGACCCTGGAAAGGAAGGGCGTTGAGCTGGTGCTTCCTGAAAAAGTCAGCACACCCCGTTCTGTCCAGCTGGCCTGGTCCTTGTATTGGCCTCCCTGGTGTGCCCGCATCTTTAGCCAGGAGCTCAAGTAGCACCTGCTTGTGGAACTTCCGCAGGGACTTGTACTTTTTGGCTCCTGGAGTCCTCAGTCGGTAGATGTTGTAGGCATTGAGGACCGACATATCTACCGTATGCAGGATAAACTTCTTGTACCACCTGCAAGATGTTCGCAGGCAGTCGATGAAGCCCATCTGCATGTCAGACTTGTCGACGAGGCGCATATTGATGTTGTAGTCCAGGACAGCAGCTGGTTTCTGGACGGGGTTCTTGGTTCTTCGGTCCACCTTCCCTGTGGCGACCATCTCGGCCTTGTGGCATGTGGTGAGGAGGTTGACCTTGCGCTGGTCATGCCAGTGGATGGAGAGGATGGGGCCACTTTTCTTGTGGAAGATGTCCGCCTTCTTCGTCTTGGTTGGGTAGCCTGGCATGCCCTTCCTCTTGCCCTTGACTGTGCCGACAGTTCCGGTCTTGCGGTCATGGAGGTACTTGGTCAGGAGAGGCGACGTGTAGTAATTATCTGTGTAGAGGATGTGGTTTTTATTAAAGTGCCTCTCCATCATCTTCTTCACTACAGCACCACCAAAACCAATGAGGGGGTCAGTCACAATTTCTCCACCCTTGCCGCTGTAGACCACAAAGTCCAGCACATACCCGTCAAACAGTCGCAGAGGACGAAGAACTTGATGCCGAAGCGGTGTCTTTTGGACAGGATATACTGTCGGAAGTGCAGCCTACCACGGAACAGGACCAGAGACTCGTCGAGGCACATCTTCTGGAAAGGAATCAGGTAGGTGGTGAACCGATGACGTATCATGTCATACAGCTTCCTGATCTTCCAAAATGAGTCGGGAAGGTGGACTGCCATGTTGTTTGTCAGGTGGAGATAGGAGAGGATGTCGAAGTACCTGTCCCTGGACATGTACTTGCCAAATGCTGGAGTCGTTATGATGTCGCCAGTGATCCAGTACTCTGCCAGAGCGTGCTTTCTGATATGTGTCATCAGCATTGTGAGTGCCAAGAACACATATAGTTCTGCCACAGTGACAGCTCTCCATTCCACCATCTTGGCACTGGTCTTCCTTCCAAGAAAGTTGGCACAGATCTCATGATGGTTGTTGGTCTCCTCGACGAGGTATTCCATGACTTCATCGTCATAGAAGCCACAGAAAATTTCACTGGGGGTAGCATCTGGGCCATAGGGAAATGTTGGTGACACCCCGGACCCCATCTGTACCTCGTCAAAGGCAGGACAATCTGGCTCAAAATCAGCCCCATCTGTCCACACAAACAGGTCTGATGCTGATCCTCGTGCAGGTGCAGCAGGCACACGCCCTTGGCCACGCGGACGCCCACGCCCACGCCCTCGTCCAGGGGCAGCGGCGTCGGCAGCCTGACCACGTCCACGACCTCGCCCTCTCGTTCGTCTTGCCGGGACTTCCTCCTGTTCCTCTTCCTCTTCCTCTTCGTTCTCAGGCGACGTCAGGTCATCTGGGGCAATGTTGGAGTCGTCAGCATCCTCTTCAGGAGACAATTCTGGTTTCGAAGTGACCGGGCGTCGGCGGCGTGGGGCGCGGGAGGCTGCGGGAGCTTCAACACTGGGAGCCTCGGCCTCGGGAGTTGGGCTCCTTTAGCGGCGAGCCGAGGGCTTCTCCACAACAAATAATGCTCTGCGGTGTGTTGAGGGCTGTGGCACATCACCAATACCACTTGAAGAGGCCCTTTGGTCCTCCTGAAGGAGAGATGAAGCCGAGGGCTGTGGGTGACGCACGCGGCGTCCCGGGTCAAGGCGTCGTGACAATGGAATGCAGGTGGTTGCTACTCCAGGGTCGGCGTCACTATCACTCTGTTCAGCTTCCCTAGCCTTTTCTGCGGCTGCCGTGCGTGCTTTTTTAGCTGCACTTTTCACCAGCGACTGTTTATAAAAATATTTGCCCACTTTCAAGGGCGTACGGGCAGGCAAAGGGGAAGGTCCGGGGGTAGGGCTATGGCTAGGCCTAGGCCTAGCCCTAGGATCATCATCATCATCATCTCCGACGCCTTGCTTCCCCCTGGGAAACCCCCACTAGAGGATGGCCATGACAGAAACGTCTCCAAGCTACTTTGTCAAGACATGCCTCCTTTGCCCGTGCCACAATGCCCCTTCTACTACGTGGAAGTTTTTCTTCAATATATTTTTCCACTTTCTTTTCCCATACCATAGGTGGTCTTCCACTACTAGCGGTTCCACTCACCTGACTCCCATATATCTTTCTTGGCATTCTGTCTTCATCCATTCTCTGAACATGACCATACCACCTCAAAGTACTTCTCTTTATCCACTCAACCACACCACAATCAATGCCCAAAGCCTGCTCTTCCATTCCAAAGGACTCGTACACTTCCCTATTACTTGGCCCATCTAGCCTATTCATGCCAGCTGCCATTCTGAAAAAGCTCATCTCCACAGCTCTTAGTTTGAAGAGGTCCTCGTCACTTGCCGTCCATGTCTCGCTTCCATACGAGTGTTGGGAGCAGCACACTGTTTCTCAGTGACTTTTTGACTTCCTGGCTAACCATTCTTCCTTTAAGAATACTATCAAGTTCTCCAATCACTTTTCTCCCTTGCATTTTTCTCTCTTTTATCTCACTCTCCATTTTACCATATTTGCATAGTACAGCTCCCAAATACTTGAAACTTTCAACCTCTTCTAGTACTTCATTTTTCAATTTTATTTTACAACTTTTCTTGTGTTCTTTCTTGATTCTATATTTTTCCTTAAAATCTATAGTTTCATGCATTCTTCTCTCAAGGCTGACCTACCAAAGATGGCGAGGGGGTAGGCCTAGGTTCTAGGACACTTGGAAGTTCAATAGCACCTTCCTGAAACACTTCCACATCAGGATCATCACTACTCTCTCCCCCCTCAAACAAATCCACATTATCGTCGTCTCCAAAGCCAACGAAATCGTCTTCTTCGCTTGCACTGATAAATGTTTCTTTGTCCACCAAGCTTTCGCCACTGCTCTCTTCAATATCAAAGAGTGCTCGCTGTATGGTGCTATCACTTAACAAACGCTTCACTTTCTGTTGTTGTGGTTTCTTCTCTGTTGCTACAGGCATCGAAGTTGCTAGTGGGGTAGCAGTGGGGCGTGTGGAAGGTTGCACCGAATCGGACGCGTCGGAATCCATTTTCCCTGTATTACTCGGTATGGCGGCCACGTACGAACTGATAACGGTAGTAGTTGAGGCTTGGTGGCGCTGCGATCGCCCCTGCAAAACAAAATTTGCCCGAGCGAATTTTGAATCACGCTTTCAAGCACAAGCCTTTTAACAGGACACCCGGGCACCTGCCCTTCTTTCGTGGTGTCCTTCTGAAAGGACACCCGGGCTGGAAGGGTTAAAGAACGATCTGCTTGAATAAATAGATTGATTGAACCCATTTGACTTTAATTAGATCCTGCCTAAGCTGAAAACAATGTCCTTGTAGTTCACTTCATATGAAGTAAAGCTTCGTCGTAATGAAATAGATATACTAAATTAATGTCAATAACTGAGTCTCCATAATTATGGCATTGCAAATCACCAAACTACCCTACGGACTCCCTCCCTACCACCCAGCCACCACTCCCACCCGCTCCTCCTCTTTACCAGCTCACCACACGTGTAGATATGATCAGTGTTGAAATAAAATGTGTTGTATCCATCTGCTATAAAATGTAACATATTTAATAAAGCTTGATTTTTCATTTTGATGGTCCAAGCGCCTTCCTAAGTTGTATAAGATCGATCGTCTAATGATAGCCAAAACATGTTGTCAAAATGTCGCATACTTCTCAAGCTGTTATAATAATGAGAATGTGTTTGAAAAAAGCTATTGGAAAATAGTGTAGACCTGTACTCGAATTAATGAATTAATTAACAGGAAGCATATAGTATAGTGCGTACATATGAATGTATTGTAGGGAATGAATAAGTGAATGTCCTGTTGTGTCAAAACTTACAAGTTGTTTTCCAGTACCGGTTACGCTTATATGTATCAGGATATTAACCCTGTGACGATCTTGATGAATTCTTATACATATATAATTCTAGTTTTCATTAAACGAGTATATACAGTATTGGTCAGGAAGGATCTGTGGGAGTTAGTTGGACAAAGATTGGCCTAATCAACCCTCTGACGTCCTTATCTCATTCCAACTTTGAATAAAATCGTCTGCTGATACCCAAAATAGACTGTCAAAGAGCGTCATAATCTTCAAGGGGTTAAGAAAACTGTTCAACCCGGCCCAAAATATATTTCCTAAATTGATAAAAACAATTTGTTGAGAGCTAAATACAATAAATCCATCTATCCTGGTCGTTAATCTTGATATCGTTAATTTTGAAGCAAAGATTACCGCTGTGATCGTTACTCGTTCACGATATTGAAGTTTGTTTAAATCAATACATTTGACATGAAAGGAAAAAGAAACCTACTATGGGTTTCAGAGGCCGTGTTACATCGTTTTTCGGGAATAACTTATTAACAAACAGTTGGATCAGTATGATATTTTGACACAGCTTTTTCCACACCGTGCCCTAGTTTCGTCAATATAGTGCATTACCAGAAGTGTAGAAATAAGCCACTTGTTCCTGTGTCATGAGGTTAAAGTCACACATTAATGACTAAGAAACGGACAAGTCTACCGTGGCTTACCTGTGAGAACCACCAAACCATTATTGCTCCTCCATCAAACACGGTAGTTATCAGCCACCACCCAACCCTATTATCGCATTTAAATTCAAGGTATCTGTCAATATCAAGTATAAATATACAAACATTATGTATTTTTGTATATTTTTATTTTTATATTGACAGATAACTTGAATTTAAAGGCGATACTAAGGTTGGGTGGTGGCTGGTAACTACCGTGTTTGATGAAGGAGCAATAATGGTTTGGTGGTTTCACAGATAAGCCACAGTAGCCTCGTCCGTTTCTTAGTAATTAACTGTCTTCGTGGTGCGATGTATAAGGTGTTGATTTTCGGTGTGAGCATCCTGGGTTCGAGTCCACGGACTGCCACATGTGTTTGTAAATTTCATTAATCGATTTTAGGAGTATTGTTGGTTGTTGGAAGGAACATAATAATAGACAGTTCTTGAAAACAAAAAAATATATATATATAAATGGCCAATGTTAATACACTCTTTTGATGAATGTTCAATATCAAATAAGTCTGTGTCTGACTTTTCATCACATGTAATGTTTTCACTAGTAATGTTTAACAGTCAGACCCATGCCATCAGTGCTAGATGTTTTTGGACAAGGAATCTTTTTGAATAAGCTGCAATTACTATTATGTTCTCTGACATGTGCTGCTTAGTTGACGTTCCCTTGACTACCTACGGTATATTATTAACCAATGACAAGGGAACTATATCGAAGGGGTAGTCTATTATTGAACACATAAATAATGCTAATAATCTGTTAGGAAATGTATTTAATATGAGAAAGGAGCTATCTCTGCCAATAAGTAACACAGACAAATTCCCGAATAGAAGACAGTAGACCAATCAATGCATTCCTCAGAAATATGCTCAGCCAAACCTATTATCTGGCTGCCAAAAATAATAAGCCTTGCCCCTTCGGATGCCACCAATCAATTATAGGTCTCTACGGGGTCGTCACGGGGGGCGAACTAAAATGAACATTGCGGCCACTGTAATGGACAAAGGAAGATTCTATGATCTTAATTCGATGGACCCCCCCCCCCCTCTCTCTCTCTCTCTTTCTTGTCTGAAGCATATATTTATCCGATGAAGACAAATTAGATGGGGCCATATCAAAAGTAGTTGCTATTTATCAGCTGCCATAATTAAATTTCTAGGACTAACTATGCCAGAGAGAGAGAGAATCCCTACACACCGCTATAACAGCTCATATACAGTATATTACCTGGAAATAGTTAACCCCATCTGTACTGGCGACGTTTTTTTTTACTTAATTCTGGTTACTATTAGACAATGTATTCAGTTTATAAAGGGCCTCCAGCAATTAACAGGCTTCGAACTATCTGACTCGATCATTTTTACTACCACGGATTTTTCTTAAGTTGCATGAAACCGTCTAAATATATAGCTAGAATACGTTTAAGAAAGACGTCGCCGGTACAGAAAGGGTTAATTGATCTATTTGTCATATTGTTCACACTTCTTTCGATTTTCTCACACACACACACACACGCAAGCACGAAGGCACGGCCACGCACACACACGCCAAAACTGTCTGATAGATTACATACCTGAAGGAATAACATCGAGTAGTCGACCAGCTGCCTAATGAACTAACAGCTGACTGACCGAATGACTGGTCTGCATGTAGGATTAGTGTCGAACAATGCAGAGAAGGGAAAGATTAAGAGTTACTCAACCGATTTACCCCCTTAAAAAAGACGAACGATAACATAAAACGAATATTGATAATTATGCTAACCCTGAACGACGACGAAAGAGAACTGAAAAAGACTAAACAATAGCAAAACTAAAAATGTAGCATTTAAATTAAAGTAAGTGAAAACAAAAATAAGAAAAACAAATCAGAACAATAAAGAGACATAATTATATGTAGACACATGATAATTTAATAAGCATCTTAATAAATTGAGTGATACACAGATACAACTAATGATTAATAAATACCTAATACAATAAAACCTTAAGAATAATGTTATGTATGTGAGGAGAGAAAGAGGGACCAATTACTTTATACACTGAATTGCGAAAAATCTGCTTCACACATAAGAACATAATAACATAAGAAAATGGGAGTCTGCAGAAAGCCGATTGGCCTAAGCAAGGCAGATCCCTGTCCCACACAACCCCAGTTCAATTACAAAGCCCAATTATAGGCTCAACACTCTAATACCCTGAGGATCATCTTACCAAAACGGTTAGAGATTAACGCAGGATTATGGGGGTATGCAGAGTGCTGATTGGCCCAACCCGGCTGATCCCCCTTCACACCCAACCCTTCTCGTCCATATGCTTATCCAATTTTATCTTAAAGCTCCCTACCGTTTTAGACCCCACTATAGCACTTGGTAGTCCATTCCACCCATCTACAACTCTGTTACCAAACCAATATTTGCCTATATCTTTTCTGAAACAAAATTTATCTAATTTGAAACCATTGGTACGAGTTCTTTCGCTATCACTGAGCTTTAGTACATTTATCATGTCCCCTTTGTTAATCCCACTAACCCACTTGAACACCTCTATCATATCCCCTCTAACTCTGCGTCTCTCTAACGAATGTAAACCTAATTTCTTCAACCTTTCTTCATACGAAAGATTTCTAATATTATGGATAATTTTTGTCATTCTACGCTGTACTCTCTCCAATGAATCTATGTCCATTCTGTAATAAGGACACCAAAATTGGACAGCATAATCCATATGGGGTCTCACTAATGACAAGTAAAGTTTTAAGATAACATCAGCAGTTCTGTTACTCACACTCCTAGAGATGAACCCGAGAATCCTGTTTGCCTTATTACGAACGCTTATACACTGTTTTCTAGGTTTCAAATCATTGCTAACAAACACACCTAGATCTTTCTCACAGTCTGAATTTTCTAATTCTAAATTAGCTAGTTTATATTTAACATTTGTATGCATCTTCCCTATCTTTAATACCTTGCATTTGTCAATGTTAAACTTCATCTGCCAATTTACTGACCATTCATGTAAGGTATCTAGATCCCTTTGGAGGCACTCTATATCGCTATCTGAATCAATTGATCTCCCAATTTTAGTATCGTCTGCGAATTTACTTATCCTACTAGTTATACCTAAATCTAGGTCATTTATGTATATAAGAAACAACAGGGGACCTAATACCGATCCCTGGGGGACACCACTTTTGACTGCTCCCCACTCTGACTTGGTACCATTTATGCTGACTCTCTGTTTCCTACCAATTAGCCATGACCTAATCCATCCCAACAACGATCCTCCTATTCCATGTGCCTCAACCTTTCTCACCAATCTCTCATGAGGGACTCTGTCGAAAGCTTTCCTGAAATCTAAATAAATAATATCATATGGCTTGTCACTATCTACTGCTTCATATACCTCTGAGAAAAAGCTAAGCAAATTAGTAAGGCAAGAACGTCCCTGAGTGAATCCATGCTGAGAAGAATTTATTAAGTTATATTTGTCTAAGTGGCTTCTAATTTTCCTAGCAATAATAGACTCTAGCAACTTTCCTATGATTGATGTGAGACTAATGGGACGGTAATTGGATGCTATCGATTTATCACCTTTTTTGAAGATCGGAACTACATTTGCAAGCTTCCAAGCTTCTGGAACTAAACCTGTTTCTAAAGACTTGTTAAATAATAAGTTATATAATAACTTCTCTCTCTCTCTCTCTCTCTTAGTTATCTCCCCCCCCCCCTCTCTCTCTCTCTCTCTCTCTCTCTCTCTGTCATTAACCCCCAGCCGCCCTCCCTCCTCCATTATTACACAGACAAGGACCGAGCTGGGGGGAGAACCACTGACATGGGAGGGAGAGGGAGAGATAAAGGAAGGTAAGGCAATTCTATGTGGGTGGTACTAAGGGAGGAAAGGGGATACACAGGAAATGTTTATCATTCGCGGATACACATTTCACCTGACTGGGTCTCTCTCTGGGTCCTGACATTTACTTAAGTTTTGACTCACTTGTTCAGTAGGGGTTAATAACTCTCTCTCTCTCTCTCTCTCTCTCTCTCTCTCTCTCTCTCTCTTCACATTTACTTAAGTTATGACTCACTTGTCCAGTAGGGTTTAATAGTTGAATATATACATGTTGGTGGCTATTAATTTACAGAGTGCAGCAAAACAATACATTTTAGCTGCTTAATCGTACATTGTGACAATGCCGAGTCGTCTTCACACAAGTGAATGGGATTATTTGTTGTTGACAGAAGAATTTTGATATGTATAAAATACAACGTTAGTCCTAAAACGGATCCTTGTGGAAACTCAGTCAATATCGAGCCAATTATTAAATAAAAAATCTACCAAAATGTGTGTCTTTCTAATACAACTGTACATAGAGTTTACAGCTATGTTAACTAATTTCATATTTTCAGGTCATATTAGCCCCCTGGGAGTAAGGGAATAGAATATGCCCGACGTGCTGCATGCATGTCGTAAAAGGCGACTAAAGAGGTTGGGTCGGTGGGCTTGCGACCCCCACCCGTGACAAATACTTAGTGCAACGAAGAGCAATCGAACAGACTCGGATGTAGACGGACCTAATGTTGACGAACCCTGACCGACTATGGACAATCTTAGTAAAATAACGAAGAAACGAGAAGCACCCCCGAATCGGAAGAGGAAAGCACCAGAGGAAGAAATCGGAATAGAGCAGATGGGAAGACGAAAGAAAGGAAAAAAAAAAAAAAAAAAAAAAAAAACGATAACCAAGCAAAGCGACGAAGACCAGGCACGCAGCAGACACGACATCCCAGACCCTCGCCATTTAAACCGAAAATGCAACGAAGATAAGCCGTAGAAGAAGGAAGAAGCAGAGAAGGATAAAACCCAAGGAAATAGCATAACAGAGAGAAAAGACGAACAACCAGGACAAAATGGCCGCCATCAAAGAGAACGAATTGTGATCACCCTCGAAGGAAGAACTGAGGAAGAAGCGAAACCACCAATTCAGACGAGAACCACACAACAGAGAATATTTGCCCTGTCCCGTATTCCCAAGTTATCCAACAACGATAAGAAGATGGAGGAACAAGGAAAGAAGAACAACAGGAAGACAAAAGGAGACAAGGACTACCAAGGGAAAACAAAAATGTTCCCCATAGAAAGCAGGACGACCCCTATGGAAGGATGCGCCCATGGAGTGATACCACCGGAGTCACGTAGTGCGCGGAATCCTCTAGTACAATATAATAATTCATCATCCATTTCCAGTACCAAGAGAGAAGCCCGAGTGGCTTCCATTACGACTGAAGGTATCCATAAGAAGAACAGCAAGAAGACGAAAAGAGATAAGGAAATAACTCAAGACAACCAGTGCTCCCCATAGAAGACAGGATAATTCCTATAGAAGGAAGTACCCACGAAGGAATGTCCCGTGAGTCAAGTAGTGCGCGGGAAAATGTAACCACTTACAATACTACATCATCTATTTCCAGCAACAGGAGAGAAGCCAGAATTACCTACCTTGCCACAGATTGCCCTCCTACACCCGGGAAGTACATCAACACACCACCTGCCCTCCAGCACCATCTAAAAAGGAAGAATCTTGTTCAGCCAGAATGAGAAGGACACTTGTCACCACCGCCGGAGTACTCACTTGCACTCTTTGTCCTCCCAAGGACCAAAATACCGACCCAACCTCTTTTAGAAGGGACACTTTAATCCCCCTCATTATCCCCAGCCTACACTTGTGACCTTTTTGCCTCCACACGATCACCACAGGACATATCAGCAAAAGTCATCAGTATGCTAGAGAAATAGGGAGAAGGCAAGTAAAATTTGGGGCTCCAAAACACATCGACATATCAGTGTTTAACCCTTAATTAGCGGCGCGCAACTTATGACGTGTGAATTAAATTTGGACTAAGTGGCGGTTCACAACTTATGCCGTGCGCCATTTTCAGCATGTAATGTTGCTGAGAGAGAGAGCTGAGCGGTGTGAGGAGCCTAGCAACCCTATGACCGCTCACGACCACCGCGGTGGACCAACTGAGGTGCCTCCCACCCTTCCCTCCCCTCTGTCACTCGCTACACAGGGAATTATGTAGGGAAATTACCTAATTACAGGGTTTTTGCACGCGTGTTGCACGATCGTTGCAAGAGAACCAGCGGTCGTACAAGGATGGTTCGGGTGTCATTGGAAAGCTCTGTTTACGCCCTTTCAGGGATAGATACTTGTTTTATGCTCTGGGTCTTATTTAGGCATGAAAATGATCACGTAAACAACCCTCTTTAGGGTAAAAACTCCGAGCTGGGCACTACTGTCTGCTAGACCGCCTAGCCCGCTAATAAGGTGTTAACAGCCTTAAAATTAACCTCCACTTCCAGTGGGATTAAAAGGCATGCCTAATCTCTCACCGGTCTAGGAGTCTTCAAACCTATTGAAGGAGTCATTGTTATTGACAGGCCATGGCTGTTTAATAACATCGAAATCCCAAATAGGAATGCAACTTTAACAACCTAAGAGCGGGTGGTGGAGTATATTTCACCTTGCCGCCCAGCGTGCATAATCCCAAAATATTAGCTCATTTTCACTCGCCCTAGCGCCGTAACTATGGCTCAAATGCGAACGAAACTGACATTTTTGAACGAGCAAATCTTCATCTCCCCATAGAAGTCTAGTCAGGATGTTGGGAGTGAGTGTGGAGGGAGGGAGGAGGTGAGGAAGAGGAGGTACTTTTTGGTCTATTTCCCGCACGCGTTCGGACGCGTTCGCCTAGCCCTGACTTGGGCCTCCCGCGCGTCTAGTATTCCTTTGGTTATCAGTCTTATTTTTCTCTTATTTCTCCTTATTTTTCTGTATTCTCTCTCTCTCTCTCTCTCTCACTCCTCCTGTCTGTCTCTCTGTCTCTGTCTCTCTCCCTCTCTCGCTCGCTCGCTTGCTCTCCCTCTCTCGCGCTCTCTCTCTCTCTCTTCCTCATCCGTATATGTAATTATCTTTATTTTCTCTTATCCCTCTATTCTCTTATGCTCGCTCGCTCGCTCTCCCTCTCTCGCGCTCTCTCTCTCTCTCTCTCTCTCTCTCTCTCTCTCTCTCTCTCTCTTCCTCATCCGTATATGTAATTCTCTTTATTTTCTCTTATCCCTCTATTCTCTTATGCTCGCTCGCTCGCTCTCCCTCTCTCTCTCTCTCTTCCTCATCCGTATATGTAATTCTCTTTATTTTCTCTTATCCCTCTATTCTCTTATATATAATATTATTTCAACACATTTCCAAATCACCCAAAGGGGTAGCGCTGACGACTATTTTTTTTTTTTTTTGTGTTCCCAGGTGTAATCCACATTTTGTTTTTATGTAATTGAGGTAGGCAAAAGGCAGTTATGTGATTGAGGTAGGTAAAAGGCAGTTATGTGATTGAGGTAGGCAAAAGGCAGAACTGCCTACAGCGAGTGTATGAATGTGATTGAGGTAGGCAAAAGGCAGAACTGTCTATAGTGAGTGTATGAATGTGATTGAGGTAGACAAAAGGCAGAACTGCCTATAGCGAGTGTATGAATGTGATTGAGGTAGGCAAAAGGCAGAACTGCCTATAGCGAGTGTATGAATGTGATTGAGGTAGACAAAAGGCAGAACTGCCTATAGCGAGTGTATGAATGTGATTGAGGTAGGCAAAAGGCAGAACTGCCTTTAGCGAGTGTATGAATGTGATTGAGGTAGACAAAAGGCAGAACTGCCTATAGCGAGTGTATGAATGTAATTGAGGTAGACAAAAGGCAGAACTGCCTATAGCGAGTGTATGAATGTATGTATGAATGAATAACATGGATGTATGAGGTGGACCAAGAACCAGATTTTTTTTTTTTTTTTTTTTTTTCTATGTGATTGAGGGAGGCAAAAGGCATAACTGCCTATAGCGAGTGCCTCCCCCATAGTTGAAAGAGTGACAGGGCCAAAATCAAGGGACGTTCGAGCCAAAATGCCTTGACACACGGAGTTTGAAGCAATTTAAGTCATAGGAAGAGGGAAAGACTGATTCTGGGAGAGAGTTCCAGAGCTCAGCTGTTGAGTAGAAGAAAGTTTGAGAGTAACGTTTCACTCTTGGGTTGGAGAGTTGCACAGAGTAGGGGTGGGATTGAGTTGCAAGACGGGTACCACGTGCCCTACGTAAAGGAGGTGGTATGCACTGGGATAGCTCTGAGGAACACTGATTATTATAGTAGCGATAGAATAGCGAGAGAGATGCAACATTGCGGCGGAGAGAGAGAGATTGCAGAGAGTTGGTGAGTGGACGGGAGTTAATGATACGAAAGGCCTTCCTTTCAACTTTGTCTAGGAGAGCGGTGTGAGAGGAACCTCCCCACACATGTGAACAATACTCAATACAAGGGCGCACTATGCCCCTGTACAGAGCAAGAAGCTGTGCAGGGGAAAAGAACCCCCTAAGGCGGTTGAGCACACCCAGCTTCTGGGAGGCTGCCTTAGCAAGACTGGTAATATGGTCCTTCCAAATGAGAGCAGAAGAAAAGAGACACCAAGAATATTGAGAGAAGATGAAGGGTTGATTTTTGTATTGTTGAAGAATAAGGGATAGTCCGCTGGGAGATCCTGACGGGTAGATAGATGGAGGAATTGGGTTTTGGAAGCATTAAAGTTAACAAGGTTTTCTCTGCCCCAATTGGAAATAGTATTTAGATCAGAATTTAAGAGTTCTATGGCTTCATTACGTTTGTCGTTGAGGGATTGCTGGCTGGGGCGTTCTGAAAAACTAATGGAGTAGTGTAAGGTTGAGTCGTCTGCGTATGAATGGATGGGAATTAAGGTACAGTTAAGGAGATCATTTATAAAAATTAGAAAGAGAATAGGAGATAGGACAGAGCCCTGAGGAACACCGGAGTTTATAGGGTGAGGAAGTGAACAATGGCCGTCCACAACCGCGGCTATGGAATGGCCGGAAAGGAAATTAGAGACAAAGGCACAGATGGAGGGATAGAAACCGAAGGAGGGTAGTTTAGAAATTAAAGATTTATGCCAGACTCTATCGAAGGCTTTCGATATGTCTAGTGCAATAGAAAAAGTCTCACCGAAGTCCCGGAAGGAGGATGACCAAGAGTTAGTAAGATATGAAAGAAGATCACCAGTAGAGCGACCCTTAAGGAAGCCATACTGGCGATCTGAGAGCAGATTATGAGAAGAGAAATGCTTAAGAAATTTGGAAGCAAGAATAGTTTCAAAAACTTTAGAAAGACAAGAGATAAGAGCAATTGGACGATAGTTGGAGGGTTGAGAGCGGTCACCCTTCTTTGGGACAGGTTGAATGTGAGCAAACTTCCAGCATGAAGGGAAGACGTTAGAGGATAGACAGAGACGAAAGAGTTTGCCTAGGCAGGGAGTCAGCACGGAAGCACAGTTTTTGAGAACAACAGGAGGAACACCGTCCGGACCGTACGCCTTATTAGTGTTAAGCCCAGAGAGGGTAGAAAGTACATCTTTAGAAGAGATTAGGATATTTGGCATAAGTAAGAGAGAGGAGGGCGGAGAGGGAGGAATAGCACCGGAATCATCCAAGGTGGAGTTTCTAGCAAAAGTTTGAGCGAAGAGTTTAGCTTTGTCAGAGGAAGAAGTGATGGTTGTGCCATCAGAGTGGGAAAGGGGAGGGAAAGACGAGGAAGAGAAATTGTTGGAGAGGTTTTTGGCTAGATGCCAGAAAGCTTGGGAAGAGCTAGAGTTGGATAGTTCAGTGCATTTATTATTGATGAAAGAGTGTTTGGCAAGTCGAAGAACAGATTTGGCTTGATTCCGGGCAGAAACATATGAAGAATGAGAGTCTTGAGTTTTAAGGCGTCGGTACCGTTTGAATGCTTCCTCCTTATTGCGGACAGCAGTAGAACAGGCGTGAGTAAACCATGGATGGATGAGATTCGAAACTTATGGATGTAATGGGTGATGTTGCTGATGATGATGAATGCACTTGTGTTTGGGTAGTGTGCTTATTCCACCATATCAATGATTGAATGTCATGAATTCCTGAGGTACTTTGAAATAGATGAATGAATGAATGAATGATTGAATGAATGATTGAATGACATGAATTCCTGAGGTACTATGAAATAGATGAATGAATTATTGAATGAAGTTATGAATGATTGGCAAGAAGAGAGGAGGTCTAGAAGGGTTCCAGTGTGTGGTACTCGGTGTAGCAAGGAATAGGACAGAGTCCCACATTACACCGACTACAGTACGCGTCTTGGACGCGACTTCCCTCCTTCTTCGGGGTTTCCTTGTCGTGTGACTGCAGACGTGGCACACCTTCTTTCCGGACTGCCGGCCAGTTTCAATTTGTGCGTCTGTGAGGGCTACACGAAAAAGCCTGTGTGTCGCGAGGTAGTCCCGGCACTCAAGGCGGCTGGGCAAATCGACGATCGCCCTCGGAACTGGTGCCACACGAGTGGTTCCGTCTCCTCATTTACCCTCTCTTCCCTTCATGGCCTTACTCTTTCCGTCTCTTCTCTTTCTGGCACCAGCTATCACCTTAAGGAGGAGGTAGTTACTTTTTCTGGACCCCCTTCTCTATCACGTTTAGCCCCATTAGTGTTGACATTTTAAGATGTACGCTCCATTAGTTTGGCGATTTTAAGACCTTTAGTGCCATGTAGATATAGATTTTCTCCTGGCGAGCGAAAGCGAGCTGTAATTTAGGAGAAATCAGCCTTCGGCTGGAACATTTTGCTACCGAAAAATAGACAAATTTTTCTTGAAAAGGTATTTCGGGGGTGTTCAAATATATAAATATATAAACAAATATATTGACTAAACAATTATCACTACCGCCTTAATTTGACACTGACAGACGACCATTCCGATCCCGGGTTTTTAAAGAACTACAAACAGACACGTCAGCTTCCTTCACCTGTCACCTTAAAGAAATGAGAGAGAGAGAGAGAGAGAGAGAGAGAGAGAGTGTGAGTGAGAGTAAGTGAGAGCGAAAGCAGGAGCCAGAGAGCGGGAGGATGCGTTCATTTATTGTTATTTTTAGGTCCGGGCGCAGGCGAGGACCTCTAGGGCTTACAGCCGCTTACTCATCAGATCAGATCAGAATATGAAGGTATGGAGGGATAAGCCTTTACAACGGCACCTCGTAGATACTTTCTAATTTTTCCTATTTTTTCTGAAGAGTGTAGAGAGGGGAGAAGGGGTGTTGGAGAGAGAGGAAGCTGTTGGAGTGGCTTTGTTATGTGTGTTTAGTCTGTATACGTCGTCAGGATGTCCCCTGACTGGGTACGATCATGTGAAATATGCTAGGACGTACTACCACACACACTAAATGTCCGCCGTGGCAGGGATTCGATCCCGGTTCTTGCAGATTCACACGTGAGCGTGCTCACCACTCGACCGCCGCGGCTCTTTTTTTTTTTTTTTTTTTTTTTTTTTTTTTTTAAGAGACAATGAACGGAAGAAGGAAAAACACAGATAAAAAAAAAAGGTCCATGTGCCTAAAGGCATCCTCCACTCATAAAATGTTTGTAACAACTGGATTTAAACATTTGTAGATTGTAAGTTTGTGGAAAGCAATTCGAGGGAAGTGAATTCCAAAGAGTAGTAGCTCTGGGGATAAATGAATTCTGATAAGCAGAAGTTCTGCATTGTGGAGGAGAAAGTGTAAATTCATGGACGCTCTCAGCTGCCCTAGTTCTACGGGGAAAGATGTGGAGAGTCGGCACAATTGAAGCAAGTTCCTCGGAACAATTGCTGTGAAAATATCTGTAGAATAATGCAAGGGATGCACCGTTTCTTCGTATGGATAATGTAGGAAGGTCCTGTGTGATTGCAGGGTTATTGATTAATCTAATAGCTTTATTTTGAATCTTTTCATTGTTGTTCTTGTAGTTGTTGCTGTTAGGCTGAAACTTATTAAATAGTGCTGTTGCTAGGTCATTGCTGAACCAAATTTAATTATTTTGCACCTGCATATACGCTGATCTATTTTCTAGGTCTAGGCCATAACGGAGCCCTTTTGTTTTTTATTTAGGCCTGATCGCCCATCAAATCTCAACCTTCTGCAGTAGTTCGGCGTTTATTATAAATGGCTATTTCTCGGTTATTACTGAGCCAAATTTAATGACCTTACACATGCATATAAATTATATATCCTCTAGGCCATAATGGTACCCTTTTCCTAAAATTTCGCCCTGGGTGCCCCCTAAATAGCCACCTTCGCAGTAGTGAGACGCTTATAAATATTTGCTATTTCTCGTTTATTACTGAATCGAATTTAATGAGCTTACACACACATATGCTCGAATATATCCTTTAGGCCGTAACAGGGCCCTTTTCATAAATTTCGTTAGTCAGCGCCTTCTACAGCAGTGGAGAAAAGTGAAATGGCCATCTGTTTGTCGGGGGCCGGGGGAGTGCTGGAGCGACCTTGGTGACCCTGGTCTCTGGGTCTTCTCCTGGGTGACCTAGATGTGTGTGAGTTTGTGTTTATCTGTGTTTGGTCGCTGTTTTATGTTGTGTTTTGTGTTTTCCCTGTTCTTGCTCTGTCTTGAGTCGGCCACCCCCAAGGAAAAATAACAAAACAAAACAAAACAAAAAATATAATGGAAAATATAAATAAAAAACTAGGACAAGTGGGGATTGGGCCTGAGCATATAGATAGATAGATAGATAGATATTCAAAACTCCATATGCATAGACTCTTGCTTATTGTGCAAGCTGTGGGAGGGCACTTTTAAAATACTTCTCCCATGGTCGTTGACTATAGGGCCTCTTCTACAGAAGTTGATGGAAAATTTAATTGGATGTATTTTGGGGTTTTTGTTTTGCCGATTTCATGCACATGCATACTGCATACTGTACTCTGATCTATTTCTTGACCATAACGGAGTTCAATCATTAACTTTAGCCCAGGGCGCCTCGCTACTGTCTCCCTTCTTCAGGAGTGACGTAAAATGATATCGGATATTTCTATGTGATTAATGAACCACATACAGTATATAATGTGTATACAGTCATATAGTATGTGATTAATGAACCACATACAGTATATAATGTGTATACAGTCATATACTATGTGATTAATGAACCACATACAGTATATAATGTGTATACAGTCATATAGTATGTGATTAATGAACCACATACAGTATATAATGTGTATACAGTCATATACTATGTGATTAATGAACCACATACAGTATATAATGTGCATACAGTCATATACTATGTGATTAATGAACCACATACAGTATATAATGTGCATACAGTCATATACTATGTGATTAATGAACCACATACAGTATATAATGTGCATACAGTCATATACTATGTGATTAATGAACCACATACAGTATATAATGTGCATACAGTCATATACTATGTGATTAATGAACCACATACAGTATATAATGTGCATACAGTCATATACTTTCAATTAATAATTGGATCCAACATATCGGCCATGACGCCGTGCAATGGCACTTTATATTAATTACTTACGCCATCGAAGTTGGAGGAGAGTATGTTTTAGCCTCCATTTGTTTGCATGTTTGTTTTTTTGGATATTGGTTTGTCTGTAAACAAGATACGCCTATCAAAAAGCTATGAACAGATTGTCACGAAAGTTGGAGGCCATATAGGATATGCACCAAGGTAGAAGTAATTTAATTGTGGAGGTGATTGGTAGAGCGCATACCTCCACCAGCGTAGACGGATCACCAACTTATGAACCGCTGTTCACGAAATTTGGTGGGCAGATAGGATATGCACCATGACAGAAGTAATTAAATTTAGGAGGCGATCAGTAGAGTGCATACCTTTGCCAACTTAGGAGGAGATACGCGCTTTCCAGAGTGCCCCTCGAGTTACCTCCATCAACGAAGTTGGATGGAGGTTATGTTATTGCCTCCGTTTGTCTGATTGTTTCATAAACAAATATATCTAAAAAAGTTGTATACTGATGACCACGAAATTTGGTGAGCAAATAGTATATGCTCCAAGTAGAAAGTGATATATTATTGGAGGTGATCAATAGAGCGCATACCTCCGCCAGCATAGGAGGTTCTCAAAGTTATAAATCGATTTTCACGAAATCTTGGTGATTATCATTGAACCAATTATAATGATCTTCCACATGTATATATTCTTATCTATCACCTAGGCCATAACGGAGCCCTGTTTTTTAAATTTTATCCTGTGCGTTACTCAACCAAACTCGGAGTTAACACGGCCGCACAGACCATAGTTATAGTGCAGCTTGGAGACAGTCTTGGACTTGTGTCCTTGCCCGTAACCAATCCATTTATGTTTAATGTTCGACGTTATAAATAAAACAATTATTGGCTAACCAATCTCAACACCACTTACTTCATGCATCCCTCTAGGTATTGTCCATATGCCCATGTATCCAACGCGTCAAGTCAAACAACTACAGCATATTCCCACCAAAACACATATATATCACTCATCCTGAACCCGGGTGTAAATGTGGACGAGACTGGCACCCACGTAGCGTATCGGAGTGTGAACGCGTTAATGAGTGTTTGATTGATATGGAAATTAACCAACGTGAACCTTTGGACATCAACATTACTCGTTCGGCACTATCTCGCGCAAACACTAGTGAAATTGAAGCATTGAACGGTGGGTAACAGGAAAAAGTTGGCACACATTTATATAATTATACAGTATATTTTTGTATTTATATATTTATACAGAGAAAGAGAGAGAAAGAGAGAGAGAGATAAATATGGGCATGGGTTTGATGTAAGATAACACTTAATTGTTTAAGGGGAGGTTTTTAGTGTGTTTCCTAAACCTCCATCAAGCTTGAAATTACACCCCCTTGACCCCCTTTCAAGATAAATTTTTACATTTTTCGGTAGAAAAATTTCCCGGCCGAAGGCCGGTTCCTCTTAAATTACAGGCTGGCTATCGCTCGCCAGCGAAAAATTGACACCTAAATGAGACGACAGGTCTTAAAAGTGACATAAATGGGGTGAAAGTTCTTAAAATCGCCAAACTAATGGGGCGAACGTCTTAAAATCTCAAAAGCCATGGGGCTAAACATGAGGGAGAAAGGGGTAAAGAAAAAGATCCCTCAAGTGGAAATCTCCCCTTAAATCTACGTATTCCTTTTATAATTACATATTAATCCTGGTGCATTTGACTTCCCTCCTCTATTACTGACATTTTAGTAGTTTGTATTCCTTCATTATTCTCACTTTTTAATCTTATTGTTATAAATATTTCCTACGTACAGGCATTGTATTTGTGTTAGTTTCATCCCGGCACTACTGTACTTTACCTCTGTGTTCTTTACTCATCTTTTATACTTTGCTTCTCCCTAGTACTTAATTTAAATTTAAGGGAGGTGACCTGCTTTTTTTCTCTCCTTTTCTCTCTTTCTTTGGCTTGTTTCCATTTGGCCCCATTCAGCCTACTGTTTTAAGACGGTTATCCCCATCCAGGTGTCAATTATTTTACTGGTGAGCGGTAGCGAGCCAGCATATTTTTTAAATGTTTTTGACAGCAGGCTAAATTTGTACATTTTTCGATAGATTTTTTCTTCCGGCGAAGCCGGATTTCATCATATAATGCTGGCTCGCTATCGTTCGCCAGGAAGAAATCGACACCTGGATGGGGATAAACGTTTTAAAATAGTTGGCTGAATGGGGCCGAATGGATACAAGCCAGAGAAAGAGAAAAGGAAAGAAATATAAAAAAAGCAGGTCAACCCCCTTAATATTGCTTAATTTACAAGAACATACTGTGTTTTATGGATTTGCATCATACAATTGGTGTTTCCTAATCCCCTCAACTTCCCTTATCCTCTCATATGTACGAGCAAATAATATATAAATAAATAGAACATGAAAATGTATGTATGTATGTATGTATGTATAAACTCAGAAACATAACGCGTAGCTGGGGGTGGCCAACTCGAGACAGAGCCTGAATAGGGATAACACCTCACAACATAAACAAAAATAATAAAAATTCACGCACATCTAGGTCGCCCAGGAGAAGACCCAGAGACCAAGGATCACTAAGGAATTCCAGCACTACTCCGGCCCCAGACTTCCCGGAGAGGTTCCGGTCTCAGCAGTCAGACATACAGTGGAGCACACCACAACGCCCGCCCACTTCACATCCAGGCATGACCCTTCATTTACACCGGGGCTACCCGGGGCAGGCGCCTGAGTGACGGTCTCAGCAGTCAGACATACAGTGGAGCACACCACAACGCCCGCCCACTTCACATCCAGGCATGACCCTTCATTTACACCGGGGCTACCCGGGGCAGGCGCCTGAGTGACGGTCTCAGCAGTCAGACATACAGTGGAGCACACCACAACGCCCGCCCACTTCACATCCAGGCATGACCCTTCATTTACACCGGGGCTACCCTACCCGGGGCAGGCGCCTGACTGACGATTATTTAGTCCAACTGGCAACCGACCCCCTCTCCCAACGCCTGTGTTATCAATCATCTATTCACAAGCATTCTCCATTCATTCCTATTCTTTATCACTTATGTTGCCTGCTCTACAATCATCTCTCTATCTTCCAACGCTTGTACAACACAATATCTCAATATCAACGGAGGTTTTCCTATTCCTCTACCTCCCCTTGCATCTGACTCATATACTATCTTTGTAAGCCTTTCATCTCCCATTTGCTCAACATGTCCATACCAGCACAGCACCCTTCTGTCCACTCTGGCTGACAAGGGCTCCTGCTGTCCCACTATTTTACGTACATCTTCATTCCTCAATCCAGCTTTCTTCTCTCTTGTGTCTTCAGAGCCCATGTTGCAGCCCCATACATCACTGTTGGTTCAACTAGCCCTTGATCATTGAACTTTTAGCTTTCATTCCGAGATTTCTCACCTTCCACATATTTCCCATTGCTCCCAAAACTTTCCTTTCTTCACATACTCTCTGTTGTACTTCCATTTCCACACCTGCGTCCTTGCTTATCATGCCTCCTAGATATTTTAAACACTCCACTTATTCCAGTATTTCTCCATCCAGCCACACATCTAGATTCACCCTACGATCACCTCTATTACACACCATCACCTTACTTTTATTGACGTTCACCCTCGGCTCCCTCCTCCCAGATACCACACCAAACTCTTTGACTACTCACTGCAGTTTCTCCTCAGAATCCGCCACCAATGCTGTGCCATCTGCAAACAGCAATTGGCTCAACTCCCAATATCTACCATTCTTTCCTGCTAAACTCAATCTGCTACCCATAGTTCTAATGTTCACCTCCCTCATCACACCATCCATATATACATTAAAAAACCACGGTGACATTACAAAACCCTATAACAGTATTACTAAGAAGAAGTCATACAGAAAGAACTATAAGTATGTATTCATCATGTCAAAGGGTTACATAAAATCAAAAATAATATATATATATATATATATATATATAAATATTAGTGAGTGTGGGTGTATGTGCTTGAAATCATGCGCAGTAAATCACACGATATCAAATATATGGCAGTCACGTGTGCAAATATGCAAACATTACACACTCCAACAAGAATTTTATGAAATACCCACATAAGCATACCGTACGCTTCCTTCATAAAAGTATGCACACAGAAGCTAATGTTGAAGCATGGTAATTTGTTAAGTGGGGTGACCTGCTTTTTTTTCTCTCCTTTTCTCTTTTTCTTTGGCTTGTATCCATTTGGTCCCATTCAGCCTACTGTTTTAAGACGTGTATCCCCATCCAGGTGCCGACTTTTTCCTGGCGAACCATAGGCTCCCAGCATTGTAAACAAAATATAAAAAAATATGCTGGCTAGCTACCGCTCGTCACGAAAAAAATCAACACCTGGATGGAAATAAATGTCATAAAACAGTAGGCTGAATTGGACCCAATGGATACAACCGAGAGAGAGAGAGAGAGAGAGAGAGAGAGAGAGAGAGAGAGAGAGAGAGAGAGAGAGAGAGAGAGAGAAAGAGAGAAAACGAGGTAGGCCCCCCTAAATAGTTTGGGGTTTTCAATTCTGAAAACAAGAGCTTCTGATTCAATTTGGCAGAATATTATGGAAAGTGTCTGCGTCAGAAATGGGCCTACCTTTCCGAAAAGTGGTATGTAAGTGAAACCTCATTACACATTTTAACACTACGCGATACTTGAAAATACCACTGTCAAGAGTAAATAGCTCTGTGGTCGTAAATAACCCTGGTAGATTGTTTAGGCTATCTCTACCCCAATTGGAAATAGTTCATGGAACAGAACATGGATAGAGTCTTCGTTATAATGATCGAATAGGAATAAAAGTACTATTTAGAGGATCATTAACCCTTTCAGTGTGGTTGATGTATATTTTATTTTAATCTAGCTATATTTAGACAATTTTTAGCCTCTTAGGAAGGATCTGTAGTAGATGGTTAATTGAGATAATTAGTAGTCTTTGTATTGCTAGCAGTCCTTCTTAAACTGAATATAATCATCTAGTAACAGTCAGAATATATCGAAGAGACGTCACCTACATTACAAGACTTAGTGTTAACTCATTCGTTGCGGCGCCCGTCACCTGACGGGCAAAAAATCAGCTTATGTGTCCTCGGAGTGAGGAAAGCGAGTGCAGGAAGCACGGGACCCCTTACTCCGTCATCCATCAAGGCTAGGCCCGCACTGACATAATCTCAGATGTCTGTCACATCAATGCTCCGTTACACATACCAAAAACAGGTCAAAACTACTAATATTTAGCAAGTTTGGCCGAACTTTACAAGATTGTTGCAAGACAAACAGACGTCGTACAGAGATGATGCAAGTATCATTGGAAATATCTCTTACTGTCCTTTCCCAGATATAACATTGTATCACGTTCTGGTTCATGTTTATACATGAAAATGTGCAGGGAATGAAGGTCACTTAGGGCCAAAATCCCCTCATGGAAAGAGTTAAGGAATATTTGAAGTAGAACAAGAGATAGGAAAAAAACCTGAGGAACACCAACGTTGATAACTAGAAGTCCCATTCACACTGGAGTCCCGACCCTACTAAACATTAAAATGATCATGTATTTTGCAAGGTCATGTGCAAAGTCCTGCAAGGTCAACGGAGTCATGGAAAGAATGCGTCAAGGCGTGGACACCCACTTTATATATATATTTTTTTCAATGTCTCCAAAAATGTTGGAACGGTCAGCCTTGGGTCACTTCTGTCACTAGGCGGCCGTACAGTATGGGTAGGTCACAAAAACAACGATGGGAGGTCCATGAGGATGAAGGGGGGCGGGATAATCTATTTTTTATTAGTTTCTCTCCAACACCAAGCACCCCTAACAAAATTAATGAAAGCATGCCAGAGGCATGCAAACCCGGGAAGGGATGCAGTCGTGATACCCACTCATGTGTCTGGCCAGGGACACCCACAGAACGGTTCTTGATCAGCCAGGGGATGTGGAGTACACGTATGTGTCGGGGGTAGATTGGGGAATGACGAGTCAAGCACGATTTGAGGACATTATAGGAACATTGCACAGTCATATCGTGGTCATTTGTGGCGGCCTAAGGTCGCTCGGTGGCAGGGGCAAAGTCGAGTCAATATCGAGTGCATGAGTACCAAACACCACGGTTTCAGTAAGGCCTCCCACATTTGGTCCTGACCCCAACATTCATCAAGTCGGCCAAGGATATGTTGACAAAGTCATTTGTGTGAACGGGGCTTGAGGAAGTGAGCAAAGGCCATTCACAACAACAGTTACGGAAAGGTCAGGATGGAAATTGGAAATCAAATTAGAGATATAGGGATAGAAATCGAAGGATGATAGTTAAGAAATGGGATTTTTTGCTAGCCTCTATCGTAAGCTTTTGATATGTCTATTACAATAAAAATGGTCTCGCCCTAGTCCAGAAAGGAGTAAGATGAGAAAGGAGGAACCTCTCTGAGATAAGGTGATGAGAAGGAAAATACAGACATTTGGAATAAAGAAGAAATTACAAAATTTAATATATACAAAATAGGAGATAAATTGAATGATAGAATGAGAGTTGAGAACATTCACCGTTTTACGGATCAGGTTGAATGACAGGTAACTTCCAGCAAGTCGGGAAGACTTGCAGGAGATACAAAGAAAGACAGTTTTTCCTAGGCTCAAGGAGTAACCACAAAACGTTCTTTGTGAATACAGGAGGAACATCATCTAGCATTGAACCCACTAAATTTGTAGCTTTAGAAGACAATAAATAAGATATTGAGCATAAGCAAGAGAGAGGGGGATGGATAGGGAGGAATAACGCCAGAATCAACCAAAGTAGAGTTTTTAGCGAAAGCTTGAGCGAAGAATTAAACTGTCCTAAGAAGATATGACAGTGACACCCTCTCACTAGAAGATATGACAGTGACACCCTCTCACTAGACAAGTAGGGAAATATAAGAAAATCAATTGTTGGAGAGGATTTTGGCTAGATGCCACAAGGAATGGGAAGACGTTAGAAGGTTGGCTAGAGTTAAAATGTCTATTAGATTTATTATTGATGACATAGTAATCAGTAAGTCGAACTGATTTGACTTGATTCTCAACAGAAACATTAATCGCAAATGATTCTTGAATTTGAAGGGGTTGGTACTGTCTGAATACTTCCTCATTGTTACGGGCAGTAGTAGTACAAAGCAGTACAAAGGAAATCAAGCAACAACATATATGGTGACCCTTCTAGGCTGCTCGTCCTCCAAAACACTGAGGATCAATTGTCCAAACAGTGGTTTAGAGTGGGTAAGGGGACATTGGAAAATACTGTAGTTACACAAGCGATGTACTGGATTGATACACATGTCCGTGTTAAAGAAGTTACAGCATAACACTAGAACATTATCGTCTTGTAAAACAACTGTAGCAATTTATTACTGGTCTTCTAGTCACTTAAATAGTCCTACTGCTGTTGTTCAATGTTATTATTAATCATATGTAGCTGAATGATTATCTGTGTTACTCTAGTGCAATTGACCTGTAGTAATATCAATGTATAATAAAAAACGCCATTTGGTTTTCTTTCACTTGCTATGTTTACTGCTGCTAATATGGTGGTTGGCCAGTTGTCTAGTTATTGGAGTGCTGATATTGTTTTATGTAAGCTGGTTCTCCTTATTGCTTATATTTATCAACTCGTGCATGTTTATTTTCTCAAGAACAATATTGCTTTGGTATGATCTATTTGTAAATTAATTGGTATATTTATGGTTATAGTGTATGTATTTTCTGTCACCCTCTTAAACATCTATACAGTATTTCACAATTACATCATTGACGTTCACGAGTCCCAGTTATTAAAGCAACTAATATGTAAATATATAATTTCAAGCTACTGTAGCTGCATCACAAACTTGCAGTATGCAATTTCACTGTCAAAATGTTGCTTCATAATGTGAATATATTCCCAAAAACATATTGATACACTTAAGAGAAATAATGAAAACTGTGTTTTTAATTAAATGTAAATATGTTATATGAATATCTTCCCAGACATTGGTCATACCAAGAGGATTTTGTCTGTATTGTAAATTGCTCGAGAGTACATTAACATCCATGTCTATTATACTGAAAACAATCTTTCGTGGCAAACCAAAATAGTACAATTTATATAAATATATTCTTCATATACAAAATTATTCCTTCCCTCAACTATAATATATACCTTAGTGATTAACAATTATATTGATAGCGAACCCAAGAGTGCGTTTTATTATGAAGGACGGCAGTGCATACGGTGAGTATATATGTGTGTTAACTGTTAAAGATCTAAAAGCACGGATAATAATACAACTCCATTATCATGTTATCCACGGATTGAAAACCTCAACATATTGGAAAAATACAGCAACAGTGAAGACAATATAGGAAAATACAGCAACAGTGAAGACAATATAGGAAAATACAGCAACAGTGAAGACAATATAGGAAAATACAGCAACAGTGAAGACAATATAGGAAAATACAGCAACAGTGAAGACAATATAGGAAAATACAGCAACAGTGAAGACAATATAGGAAAATAAGACATTCAAGAACAATTTAATAAGGGGGGTGACCTGTTTTTGTTCTGTCCTTTTCTATCATTCTCTGGCTTGTATCCATTTGGCCCCATTCAGCCTACTGTTTTAAGACGTTTATCCCCATCCAGGTGTCAATTTCTTACTGGTGAGCGGTAGTGAGCCAGCATATTTTTTATTTTTGTTTGACAGCAGGCTAAATTTGTACATTTTTCGATAGACAAATTTCTCCGGCGAAGCCGGATTTCTTCATATAATGCTGGCTCGCAATCGCTCGCCAGGAAGAAATCGACACCTAGATGGGGATAAACGTCTTAAAATAGTTGGCTGAATGGGGCCAAATGGATACAAGCCAGAGAAAAGGACAGAAATAACAAAAAGCAGGTCACCCCCCCTTAATACACACAATATAAATATATGTAAACATGCCTATTTTAATAAATGGCCATAGGTGTAACACTAAATGAATAAGAAAGACGATCATGCAGGTGCAATACTAAACACAAATAAGACACATTTAGCTACAACTTACAAATAAGACACATTTAGCTACAACCTACAAATAAGACACATTTAGCTACAACCTACAAATAAGACACATTTAGCTACAACCTACAAATAAGACACATTTAGCTACAACTTACAAATAAGACACATTTAGCTACAACTTACAAATAAGACACATTTAGCTACAACCTACAAATAAGACACATTTAGCTACAACTTACAGATAAGACACATTTAGCTACAACCTACAAATAAGACACATTTAGCTACAACCTACAAATAAGACACATTTAGCTACAACCTACAAATAAGACACATTTAGCTACAACCTACAAATAAGACACATTTAGCTACAACCTACAAATAAGACACATTTAGCTACAACTTACAAATAAGACACATTTAGCTACAACTTACAAATAAGACACATTTAGCTACAACCTACAAATAAGACACATTTAGCTACAACTTACAGATAAGACACATTTAGCTACAACCTACAAATAAGACACATTTAGCTACAACCTACAAATAAGACACATTTAGCTACAACCTACAAATAAGACACATTTAGCTACAACCTACAAATAAGACACATTTAGCTACAACCTACAAATAAGACACATTTAGCTACAACTTACAAATACATAATAACAGAATCACTCGCCTAACACCATTTATATTGTCCACAGATACTTCATGTACCGTAATGTCATATTCCTACGCTGTCTATCATTAAGGTGAGGCTGATGGACTGTTGAGGTTAAGGGGAGAAGGGTCGTTTTTCGGTCCTCTTTCTCCCTCGTGTTTAGTCCTAATTGTTTTCAGTTTATAAGACGTTCGGCCCATTAGTTTGGTGATTTTAACACCTTTTGCCTCATTTCTTTGTTAGCCTTAAGACCTTCCGTGCCATTTAGGTGTCGATTTTTTCCTGGCGAGCGATATCGAGCTTGTAATTTTAGAAAGAACCGGCCTTCGGCCGGGAAATTTTTCTACCGAATAATGTACAAATTTATCTTGAAGGGGGGTCTAGGGGGTGTTTTTCTAAGCTTGATGGAGTTCTAGAGAGGAAACTAAGAAATAAAGGAATACATGAATTGATAGAAGAAAAAGAAATCAAAACGGTCCGTCTCCCCTTTAGACTCCATATATCGGAACCATACAGTACTGTTGTTGTTTCTACACCTTCAAACAAACCAATCTTCACCTGTGTCCAAGGAGATATGTTTCGCCACACGTTGATCAATGGCCCCACTACTTTTACCCCCTCTCTCTCTTTAACGTCAACTTTGCATCTATGGTCTCCGCGTCAACTTTGCATCTATGGTCTCCGCGTCAACTTTGCATCCATTGTCTCCGCGTATTACTAAATCTACTCTAAAATATAATTATGAATGTCTCCTCATATTCCAACTCCTCCCAATTTAAGTATACCCCCCCCCCCCCACCAATTACGTTCTCTATCTCTACAGCATCTCACAACTTAACATATTGTTACATCCACGTTCTAAAATCTCCAATCGCATTTCAATGCATGTTATAATGATCATTCTTGCAGCTTTACCCTCAAGTCGCCAGTCAGGACCAAATTATATGCAAGTCAAATGTGGCACACTTCTCTCTGGCTAGTTTCTCTCCTCTCCTCTTTGTCCGAAGTTCTAACTCACTTTCCATAGTCCTTGCCTTAAGGGGGGTGACCTGATTTTTGCTTGTATCCATTCGGCCCCATTCAGCCAACTATTTTAAGACGTTTATCCCCATCTAGGTGTCGATTTCTTCCTGGCGAGCGATAGCGAGCCAGCATTATATAAAGAAATCCGGCTTCGCCGGAGACATATTTCTATCGAAAAATGTACAAATTTAGCCTGCTGTCAAACAAAAATTAAAAAATATGCTGGCTCGCTACCGCTCACCAGTAAAAAATTGACACCTGGATGGGGATAAATGTCTTAAAACAGTAGGCTGAATGGGGCCAAATGGATACAAGCCAGAGAAAGATGGAAAAGGACAGAACAAAAACCGGTCGGTCCCCTTAACCTCTTTCACTAGTCCATCAATGAACAACTATGGTCGCATCACATAACTCTTCTGTAATGCTACTCCTCCCTGGAACCGATCACCGTGTTTTCTACTTACATGCATGGATACTGTTCTATTTTGGAGAGAATAATACCACGGTTCTCAGTAATTTTATACCAAGTACATTTACCTGCAACACCAGCCACGATGCATCTCTGCAGTAAAGGACATATCTGTATGGTTAATTACGATGTAGTTTATCGATCATGATATATTGCAGTAAAAAACAATTACAAACCAAATGATCAAGTGAAAAAAGTAGAATTCAGTCAAAATAAACAAAAATGTGAAAATGGCATGACGGGCCTCCAGAGTGTAAAGTCAGCTGCAGCCAGATGGAGGGATCGAGCGGAAAAACTCTCCAAAGTTTTTTCTATATGTTTTACCGTGCCGGACATGTTGGCGGGAATAGCGTAGAAGGGAAAGGTGTACAGGGTATGGGAGACTGGAAAATATGTGTGGGGGACACAAAAAGGGGTGGATGGAGGGGAGAATGGGTGGAATCGAAGTGGAAAAGGAGAATATAAAGTAAAAACAGGAAGAAAAGGGTTGGGTGAGTTGCAAGGAATTACTTAGAGGAGAGTGAAAAGGGAATTCGATAAATTTGCTTAACCTGAGAAGCGCAATATGCCTTTCAGAATTTTCTCCTAGGTGACAGCGATAGGCCTTCTGGAAGTCCGTACAAATACTGAGCTTGGGCGGCTGCAAATTGGAACAGGAATAGGCTTAAGCCGGTATCACACGAGCGCTTTTTCACTCAACATTTATCCTTAACACTGGTCTGGCAGCTCATGCGGTAAACATTAAATATTGGTCTATCTATCTATCTATTGCCTGACGCCGTGATCCCCGAAGGGGTGGCCACGAACGAACCGCCCCCATGCACCTCTGTCCCCAGTCAGTCGACGCCCCTCCCCCCAACCAGCACCACCTTCGTTCATGTAGTTCCTCACTCCATCCTTCCACCTCATATTCGGTCTACCTCTCCCCCTCTGTCCCTCCACCTCGCTCTCGTACACCCTCTTAGTCATTCTCTCGCTTTCCATACGTTCCATATGGCCGAACCATCTCAAGTTGTTCCTTTTCACACTTTCCAGCACATCTACCTCCACACCACACCTCCTTCTTACTTCCTCATTAGTCTGTCTATCCCTCCATGTAACTCCGCACGCACTCCTTAAGTAATTCATTTCCACTGCTCTCACTCTTGGTCTGAGTCTCTCAACCAACGTCCATGCTTCGCTTCCGTAAGTCAGTGTCGGGATTACCACACTGTCATGCAAGGACTTCTTCACTTCCATACTGACCACCCTATTTCTTGTTACTGCTTTTAGCGTTCCTACAACCCTCTTCCCCTGTTGTACCCTCTCCCGCACCTCTTCATCCATAGTCCCATCTTTACTCAACACACTGCCCAGATACTTAAAAGAGTTGACGATCTCCATAGCCTGACCGTTCAGCTTCACCTCACACTCTGTGACTTCACCCCTTTCGAAGACCATAACCTTGCTCTTCCCCATATTTACCTTCAAATTCCGTTTTTCGCACACTGTTCCAAACTCATTTACCAGACCCTGCAACTCCCATTCATGATCACTCATCAGAACTGTATCATCCGCAAACAGCAGTATAGGTAGCTTCCACTCAATTCCCTCCCTTTTCAGCGATACACCAACATCCACTGCTCTTGATAGTATTTCTTTCATAACTCCATCCATATATACAGTAAACAACCACGGGGACATCACACACCCCTGTTTCAAACCAACATTCAGGTCAAAGAACTCGCTCTGCTCACTCTCCACACGTAAATATTGGTTTGTTGCCTAAATTCATCTACCATCAGTCTAGTTTCCGATACCAGTGCAAAATATTTAAGAAATGTTCCCAGAAAAATGTTGATCAACGAATGTTGACTATAAAGGCTCTCGTGTGATACCGGCTTTACATGGCAACTATCGATACCAAGCATCATTTTACACTTACACCTCGCACAGACACTCACACTCACACACCTTTATTATCGTATAGGTGGTGGATGGGCTCTGGAACCGTCCTTCATCCCTAGATATATACCGTACACTTTAGGTATAAGATACGTGTGCAAAGGAGTGAGAACAGTGCCCTATACTGAGTGTACTCGTAAGCTTGCTTGCAATAACAGGGAAGGGAGGGAGGAAAAATTCCCCCCTCCTTGCATCTCACCTTTTATTACCGACCCGATAAATTTACATGCTATAGTCTTTCCCTAGACCTAAATAGGGTTCCTAATTCTTGACATATGCCTAGGGGTGCAAATATGTTGCTATACTGTATAAGGGATATTATGTATATCCTTCCCTCTCTCCTCCCGCGCACATCAGACCAACATAAGGGTGCGCGGGTGCCTATTACTCGCCAACCTTGCATCTCCCAACTATGCCCAAAATGCATCCACATAATTTGTGTGAGATGTGTATGTATTATATAATCACATAATGTACATTACATTACGTTTTGCGATAGTGGCCTTTTCAGCCATTAATTTGCACCAGGGGTGGCTAAGTCTTAGGTCATTATCGCGCTTTAAAGGTTAAAACAGTTTGGCATATTGAAGTGGGAGGAGCGGGAATCGTGAGAATTAATTGTGTTACTTTACAATGATAGGACATACCGTTATAAGGACAAAGTTGGTTTGGTTCATGATTTTAGAATATTGGTCATTTTCATATTTCATTGTCAGAAATATGTGAATAATCATGACAGAAGATAATGTTATGAAAATGAATATTTTTTGTTTTAAATCAGAATAAGGTCAAAACTAAGAAACTAAGAATATTTGTGGTTTTGTGAAGCAATAACTCGGTGTTACAAGATAATACATACGTAAGAAATATTCAATGGAAAAGATCAGTGACCGATAAAGATTGAGTAAAGAGGAGCTTTAACCCTTCTGGCCCGGGCAGCATTTTAAAATGACAGTGCGGCAGATGGGCCGGAGCCCGGGTGTCCTTTTAAAATCCCTATGCTTGAAAGCGTGCTTTGAAATTCGCGCGGCGAAATTTACTTTGCAGGGGCGATCGCAGCGCCACCAAGCCTCAACTACTACCGTTATCAGTTCCTACGTGCCCGCCATGGCGAGTTATAGTGAAATTATGAATTCCGACACGTCCGATTCTGTGCAACCTCCCACGCACACCAGTGCTACACCGCTCGCTATGTGTACCCCTGTTGCAAGCAAGAAAAAGGCTCAACACAAGAAAGCAAAGGTATTGTTGAGTGATAGTGCGATACAGAGAGAACTTTTTGCCATTAAAGAAATCAGTGGCGAAAGCTTGATTGATAAAGAACAGTTTATTAGTAGTGCAAGTGAAGACGATGATTTTGTGGGGTTTGAGGATAATAACAATGTTGACTTGTTTGAGGGAGGGGATAGTAGTGATGATCCTGATGTGGAAGTGTTGCAGGAAGGTGCAGTCGAACTTCCGAGTGTGCTTGACCCTAGGCCTACCCCGTCGCCATCTTTGCGTGGTCAGCCTAGGCCTAGCCGTAGCCCTAGCCCGGGACCTTCCCCTTTGCCTGCCCGTACGCCCTTGAAAGTGGGTAAATACTTTTACAAACAATCTTTAGTGAAAATTGCAGCCAAGAAAGCATGCATGGCAGCAGAGAAAGCTAGGGAAGGCGAAGATAGTGATAGTGAAGCCGACCCTGGTCTAGCAACCACCCGCATTCCTTTGTCCCGAGCCTTGACCCGGGATGCCGCGCGGGTCACCCACAGCCCTCGGCTTCATCTCTCCCTCACGATGTCCAAAGGGCCTCTATAAGTGGTACTAGTGGGGCGGCATTGTCCTCCCACAGTGTGTCACCACAGGCCCCGCATCGTAGGGCATTATTTGCTGCGGAGAAGCACTCGGCTCGCCGCAAAAGGAGCCCAACTCCCGAGGCTGAGGCTCCCATTGTTCAACCTTCCGCAGCCTCCCGCCCCCCACGCCGCCGACGCCCTGTCACTTCTTCACCGGATATGTCTCCCGAAGAAGATGCTGACGACCCCAACATTGCCCCAGATGACCTGACATCGCCTGAGGAGGAGGAGGACGACAAAGAGGATGTGGTAGAGGAGGAAGTCCCGACACGACGAGTTCGAGGGCGAGGTCGTGGGCGTGCAGCTTAGCCTGCCAACGCCGCTGCCCCTGGGCGTGGGTGTGGGCATGCAGGGCGTCCGCGTGGGCGTCCGCGTGGGCAAGGGCGTGTGCCTGGGCGTGTGCCTGCTGTGCCTGCACATGCGTGCTCATTCAACTTGTTTGTGTGGACAGATGGGGCGGATTTTCAGCCAGATTGTCCTACCTTTGACGAGCAGCAGATTGGTTCTGGGGTGTCACCAGCATATCCGTGTGGCCCAAATGCTACCCCTAGTGAACTTTTCTGTGGCTTCTATGACAATGAAGTCGTGGAATACCTCGTCGAGGAGACCAACAACCATCACGAGATCTGTGCCAACTTTCTTGGCAGGAAGACCAGTGCCAAGATGGTGGCATGGAGAGCTGTCACTGTGGCAGAATTGTATGTGTTCTTGGCACTGACTATGCTGATGACACATATCAGGAAGCATGCTATGGCAGACTATTGGATCACTGCCGACCTCATACGACTCCAGCATTTGGCAAGTACATGTCCAGGGACAGGTGCTTCGACATCCTCTCCTATCTCCACCTGACCAACAATATGCATGTCCACCTTTACGACCCATTATGGAAAACCAGGCAGCTGTATGACATGATACGTCATCGGTTTACCACCTACCTGATTCCATTTCAGAAGATGTGCCTCGATGAGTCTCTGGTCCTGTTCCGTGGTAGGCTGCATTTCAGGCAGTATATCCCGTCAAAGAGACACCGCTTCGGCATCAAGCTCTTCGTCCTCTGCGATTGTAAGACAGGGTATGTGCTGGACTTTGTGGTCTACAGCGGCAGTGGTGGCGAAATCGTGACTGACCCCGACATTGGTTTTGGTGGCGCTGTTGTACAGAAGATGATGGAGAAACAGTTCCACAAGAACCACATCCTATACACAGACAATTATTATATGTCGCCAATCCTCACCAATTACCTCCATGACCACAAGACCAGAACTGTCGGCACAGTCAAGGCAAAGAGGAAGGGCATGCCAGTGTACCCGACCAAGACCAAGAAGACGGACATCTACCACAAGAAGAGTGGCCCCATCCTCTCCATCCACTGGCATGACCAGCGCAAGGTCAACCTCCTCACCACATGCCACAAGGCCGAGATGGTCGCCACAGGGAAGGTGGACCAAAGAACGAAAAACCCCGTCCAGAAACCAGCTGCTGTCCTGGACTATAATATCAACATGCGTCTCATCGATAAGTCCGACATGCAGATGGGCATCATTGACTGCCTGCGAACATCTTGCAGGTGGTATAAGAAGTTTGTCCTGCATACGGTAGATATGTCGGTCCTCAATGCCTACAACATCTACCGTCTGTGGACTCCCGGAGCCAAGAAGTACAAGTCCCTGCGTAAGTTCCACAAGCAGGTGATACTTGAGCTCCTGGCTAAATATGCGGAATCTGGGAGACTACTACAAGGACCAGGCCAGCTGGAACGCGCGGGGTGTGGCGACTTCTTCAGGAAGCACCAGATCCACCCCCTTCCTTTCAAAGCACCCGGTAGTAAAGTTAGGAGCCAGAAGAGGTGCCATGTGTGCAGCCACACAACTCGCAGACCCCACAAAGTGAGCAAAATCACATGGGAATGCCTCGTGTGTGAAGTGGCACTGTGCGCTGGACGGTGCTTCAACGACTTTCACACTCTAGTGCAATATTGAAGTGCTCATGACAATGACAGTGAAAGTGACACTCTAAAATATAGGCTAATAGTAATAATAAAACTAAGTATAAGTGAAAGAAACACACATAAATAATAATAAGTGCCTTCATAACAATATGAACAAGTGAAAGTGACACTAAAATATATATTATAGCTTGCCTCTAACAATAAATAAGTGAAAATGACACTATCAATTATCCTAGTCCAGTGAAAGTGACACTATAATAATAATAAAACTAAGTATAAGTGAAAGAGACACATAAGTAATGATAAGTGCCTTCATAACAATATGAACAAGTTAAAGTGACACTAAATATATTATTAGCTTACCTAACAATACATAAAAGTGAAAATGACACTATCAATTATCATGGTCCAGTGAAAGTGACACTATAGTAATAATATAACTAAGTATAAGTGAAAGAGACACAAATAAGTTGTTGTTGTTGTTGTTGTTCCCTAAGCTGCCTGGCCGAACAGCCCCGAGTCCCTGAGAAAGGCCATGGCCATGATCGGGCTTTCCCACAGAGCTCTCATTGAGTGTAGATTGTGTTGTTGGCGTAAGTGGTTGTGTGAAATGCAGTCTTCTATGATGTGTTTAATGGTATAGGGTGCTGTGTTACATCCCGGGCAGGCGTCGACAACGGAGTCATCCAGTCTCTACTGATAGCTCAGGAGAGCTGGATGGTGTCCGCATCTCAGCCTGGCCAGGTGGACTCTGTCCTCGCGAGGAAGGGAGGATTCGGAAGGATGGATTTCGGGAGGTCGTGCATGCAGCTGCGTGTTGTCTGTGAGTGAGTGGATGGATCGGTGAGAGATATGAGTATGGATGTGCTTTTGGAAGTTGGTTCGGGGTGGGCAGGGAGGGAGAGAGGACAATAATTGTGTGTGATACCGTGTGCTGGGTGTTGTTTTGATATTTCTTGGTGTCTGTGGGTGTGTTGCTATGTAGTTTAGTGGGTGGTCTTGGTTCGTGGAGGCTGCTGCCAGGAATTGAGTGCCTCTCATGTCCAGATGGTCTTTGACTTTGAGGATTTTGGTTTCTTGATGTAGGTGATCTGTGGGTGAAGTAGCTGTGCAGCCTGTAATGATCTTCAGGGCTTTGATTTGAATAGTCTGTAAGGTCTTATGATGTGTTTCAGCTAGGTTAGAAGCCCAGGCTGGGCTTGCGTATTCCATCACTGGTCTTATGTATTGTTTATATACTGTGGTGGTAGTTTCTTTGTTGTGTCCAAATTTTGTGTGAGCAAGTGACCTGAGGGCGTTAAGTCTGGGTGTCAGTTTCTTTTTAATGTTTGTGGTGTGCTGTTTGAATGTCATATGAGTATCATATGTTACTCCTAGGATTTTGGGTGTGTGTGTATGTGTTAGGGGTGTGTTGTTTAAGGTGAGTTGAGGGATGTATTCGTGTTCTCCTGTCCAACTTGTGACCAGGGTTGCGGTGGATTTGGCTGGGGCTAAATTAAGTCTGTTTGTAGTGCACCAGCCATGTAATGTGTTGAGATATGGTTGAAGGAGATCTGTTGCTCTTTTTGGGTCATGGTGAGTGCATGTGAGTGTTATGTCATCTGCATAGGAGGCTAAGTTTATTTGGGACGTATTGGGTGTAGTTATATCGTGCATGTACAGATTGAAGAGTGCACACATAAGTAATAATAAGTGCCTTCATAACAATATGAACAAGTGAAAGTGACACTATATATATTATTAGCTTACCTAATAATACATAAAAGTGAAAATGACACTTATCAATTACCATAGTCCAGTATAAATAATAATAACTACTATAATAATAACAGTAAAACTAAGTATAAGTGACAGAGACACAAATGTCTTCATAAAAATAACTTTATTGAGAGAAAATAACATAATAACTGTAATAAATGGCACAATAAACAATAAAAACTCTCAAATCGCTTCCCGGCATAATTGCGGGTAGGGGGACGAGTGCAACAGGGCGTCATAGCCGGGGCCGCGGTTGAGTGTTCGAACGCGCCAAGGTAAATATGCGGCAAAAGTTACCTCCACTAACATGGTCATAACTCCGGAACCAGTTGAGCTAGAGAGCTCTACTTAAAGCCAGTCTACGCAGCAAGGTAAGGCGCATATTGTGATGTTACTTTGATAAGTCTACCTTTTATATTAAGGGAGATAGCCCATTGTTTACACTAGTAATTTTTCAGCCAGATCTCCCGGATACGAGCTCCATCCTTTAGAAAGGCAGCCCGGGCCACGAGGGTTAAGTAGGTATGAGATTGATATAAATGCTTTGGTAAGTATAATACTACTAATACTAATACTAATGATAACAATAATAATAATCTTGCATAATGATAATAATAGTAATAATACAAAAATAATATTATTATTATTATTATCATAATTATTATCTTCATTATTTTGATATATTTTTATTATTAGTAGTAGTACAGTAAACCCCCGTTATCTCGGACTCTTTTTACTCGGAAACCCATACTTCTCGGAATGGCATCGGCTTCTCGGATAGTTCACCGTAGATCTCGGCAAATTTCGAGATCTAACTGGTAAAACTCCGAGGGACCTCGTGGTCTTTTGGACAGGTCACCTCACAACTCAGAACATATCGGAAAAATTCCGAGATGTCCGTGGTGTCATGCCCAAGCCGCGGACACCCCACGCGGCGAGCTTCCATAGCAACCACTTCCCAGCAGATGGGAAGACGAAAGAAAGGAGATACAAAAAAAAAAAAAAGACGATAAACAAAGCGACGAAGACCAGGCAAGCAGCAGACACGACATCCCAGACCCTCGCCATTTAAACCGAAAACGCAGCGAAGATAAGCCGAAGAAGCAGGAAGAAGCAGAGAAGGATAAGACCCAAGGAAATAGCATAACAGTGAGAAAAGACGAACAACCAGGACAAAATGGCCGCCATCAAAGAGAACGAATTCTGATCACCCTCGAAGGAAGAACTGAGGAAGAAGTGAAATCACCAATTCAGACGAGAACCACATAACAGAGCATATTCGCCTTGTCCCGTATTCCCAAGTTATCCAACAACGATAAGAATTATTATGTTACCTCCACCAACCGACTTTACTCCTAAACTCAATTAACCCCTTCAGACTCATATGATGCAGAGGTTGCCAGATTAGTAATAAAAAATAGAGTTCTCTCACTCTTATAATTACCTCTCCAAAATTAGTTTTCTGCCCACAGCTAACTCAAAGACAACTGCAGAGGTTGAAGTAACTAAACTAAAGGTTTCTAAATACCCCTTATGGCAACAAAGGCTTTAAAGTATCCCTAATAGGCTCAAAATCGCGTCATATGTCGGAGAGGGTTAATGAAATCAACGGAGGAACAAGGAAAGAAGAACAACAGGAAGACAAAAGGAGACAAGTACGTACCAAGGGAAAACAAAATATTTCCCATAGAAAGCAGGAGGACCCCTATGAAAGGATGCGCCAGCGGAGTGATACCACCCGAGTCACGTAGTGCGCGGAAACCTCTAATACAATATAATAATTCATCATCCATTTCCAGTACCAAGAGAGAAGCCCAAGTTGCTTCCATCACGACTGAAGGTATCCATAAGATGTACAGCAAGAAGACGAAAAGAGATAAGGAAATAACTAAAGACAACCAGAGCGTCCCCATAGAAGACAGGAGAATTTCTATAGAAGGAAGTACTCGCGAAGGAATGTCCCGTGAGTCAAGTAGTGCGCGGGAACATTTAACAACCTACAATACTACATCCTCTATTTCCCTACCTTGCCACAGATTGTCCTCCTACACCCGGGAAGTACCTCAACACACCACCTGCCCCCCAGCACCATCTAAAAGGAAGAATCTTGTTCAGCCAGAATGAGAAGGACTCTCGTCACCACCGCCGGAGTACTCGCTTGCGCCATTTGTCCTCCCAAGGGCCAAAATACCGACCCAACCTCTTTTAGGAGGGACCCTTTAATTCCCCTCATTAACCCCAGCCTTCACTTATGACCTGTTTGCTTCCACACGATCATCACAGGACATATCAGCAAAAGTCATCAATAGGCTAGAGAAATCTGGAGAATGCAAGCGAATTTGGGGCTCCAAAACACATTGACATATCAGTGTTTAACAGCCTTAACATTAACCTCCACTTCCAGTGGGATTGAAAGGCATGCCTAGGTCTAGGAGTCTTCAAACCTATTGAAGGAGTCATTGTTATTGACAGGCCATGGCAGTTTAATAACTTGGAAATGCCAAATAGGAATGCGCCTTTAATAAAGAAAGTCTAAAGAAGAGGACATGTCCTCACCTGACTTCTTTTATTAAAACAGCATATTTTAACTACCGTGGGAAGCTTAGCATGCTAAGTTCCTTCGACTAGTTCAGGGCTTCGCAAGATACCATAACTGGCACTCTGCACTTAAAGTCCTTAGTACTCCTACCCACTGACCTGTCAGGGTAAAAGATACTAAAAAGGTTTAAACACCATCTTGAGTTTCTTGAACCTCATACATAGGTCAGAGGCACTCAAGAGATATAGTATAAAATTATGGTCATGACCGTACTATCCTCTTGCATTAGCCCGATATCCTGTTACTGTGTGTGTCATGATATAGGCAGGATATTAAAGACCCCAATTCAAAAGTACCTGAACAGAACACCATCGCAGAGTAAAATGACGATCAGGACAGTCATGACTTAAAACCCATTGCGTTAGTCCGATAATTTTCCCAATACATCAATCGAGAGGGAACCTATTTAAGATCTTACGTTATTACTCTACCTGTGACTAACCAAGCTGATTCACACGACAGGCCAACCTGGACGGCCATACGGAGACTCAGACGACCTCAAGCTGTTACCTCACCCCAGGCTCCAAGTGTTAATTCTAGAGCTGTGTTATAATTCCGAGTCAAGTCGATACCATTGACGAGGTATTATCAACTCTGCGAAGCAGAGTGGTATCGCGCACACAGATCCCACCCATATACTGTGCACCACCATTCAGCTTGTCTGTCGTCATCGTCGTCCGTCGTCGTCCGTCGTCGTCGTCGTCGTCGTCCGTCGTCGTCCGTCGTCCGTCGTCGTCGTCGTCCGTCTGTCTGTCCGGAAAGTCCTCCTAGACAGTTTGATGGATTTTCACTAAATTTCACAGGTATATTCATTTGGTCAATGCAAAGGTCAGTCAAAAAGAAATATTCCATTTAACTTAAAGGTTAAGGTCAAAGGTCAAGGTTAAAAATAAGGTAAATACTTCATATTTTTTAGTTCTTACTCAAATGTCTTCATTTTCACTATACAAGTTACTGGTAACTTATATATCGTATTGAACAAATTTTAGGTAAATATTCTTAAGGGTAAGGTCAAAGGTCAAAATAAGTTTTTCACTAGTATTTCTTATACTAACTGTTAGATTCTCACTAGGCTTACCATGAATATTCGGAATAGCTAGGCGAAGGTCATACAAGAAATTTACAATTCCATAATAAAGGTCAAGGTCAAATAAAAGGTCAATATGCTATTTTCTTTACTTTTCATGCAAACTTCACAACATTTGGTGAGAAAGTTGCACTTTAACACCTTAAGAGCGGCCTATGCGGTTTATTTATATGTACCGCCCAGCGGGGTGTTTTTAGCCAAAATAGGGCTGTTTACGTGATCATTTTCATGCCTAAATAAGACCCAGAACGTAAAACAAGTATCTATCCCTGAAAGGGCATAAACAGAGCTTTCGAATGACACCATAACGATCCTTTTATGATGGCTAGTTTTCTTGCAATAAAATAACCAACAAAAAAGCATGTAATTAGCCACTTTCCCGATACAATTCCTTATATAGCGAGTGAGAGAGGGAGGAGGGAGCTGGGATTCGTGTCAGTATGTTCGCCGCGGTGGTCTGGAGCAGTCATACGCTCGCTACTCTCCTGCCACCACTTGTCTCTCTCTCTCAGCAACATTACGTGCTGAAATTGCCACTCGACCTATGTCGAGCGCCGCCACATAGTCCAGCTTTATTTAACTCGACTTATGTTGCTCGCCGCTAATTAAGGGTTAAATGAAAAGGAAAATAATACATTTGGACACACATATCATAAAGGTCAAGATAAAGGTCAAAGGTCAAGATCAACTATTCTATTAATATATATGAAACTAACTGATGGGTTTTAATGAAATTAGGCATGCTTTTTTTTATTTTCCGGGGCAATGTCAATAGCAAAAAAAAACAAAAAAAAAACACTCCTACAGAAAGGTCCAGGTCACAGGTCAAGGCCAAAGGTAAACTTTTACTGTTTATTTTACTTTTTACTCAAATGTCTTCATTTTCACTATATCGTACAAGTTACTGGTAACCTACATATCGTATTGACCAAATGTTTATGTACAGATTCTTAAGGGTAAGGTCAAAGGTCAAGGTCAAAGGTCAAAATAAGTTTTTCACTAGTATTTCTTATACTAACTGTTAGATTCTCACTAGGCTTATCATGTATATTCGGAATACCTAGGTCAAGGTCATACAAGAAACTATACAATTCCATAATAAAGGTCAAGGTCACAGGTCAAGCTCAAATAAAAGGTCAATATGCTATTTTTTTACTTTTCTTGCAAACTTCACACAATTTGGTGAGATAGTTGCACATTAAATGAAAAGGAAATAATACATTTGAACACACATATCATACAGGTCAATATAAAGGTCAAAGGTCAAGGTCAACTATTCTATTAATATAATATGAAACTAACTGATGGGTTTTAATGAAATTAGGCATGCTTATTTTATTTTCCGTGGCAATGTCAATACAAAAAAAAAAAAAAAATCTTACATAAGGTCCAGGTCACAGGTCAAGGTCTAAGGTCAACTTTTACTATTTATTTTACTTTATACTCAAATGTTTTCATTTTCACTAAACAAGTTACTGGTAACCTTGATATCGTATTGCCCACATTTTAGATACATATTCTAAAGGGTAAGGTCAAAGATCAAGGTCAAAGGTCAAAATAGTTTTTCTACTAGTATTTCTTATACTAACTGTTAGATTTTACCATGTTTATTCAGAATACCTAGGCCAAGGTCATGCATGAGACTATACAATTCCATATGAAAGGTCAAGGTCACAGGTCAAGGTCAAATAAAAGGTCAATATGCTATTTTCTTTACTTTCCATGCAAACTTCACAAAATTTGGTGAGATAATTGCACTTTAAGTGAAAAGTAAAATAATAAATGTCGAGACATATAAAGGTCAAGATAATGGTCAAAGGTCAAGGTCAACTATTCTATTGATACATATGAAACTATCTAATGGGTTTTAATTAAATTACGCATGCTTATTTAATTTTCATGGGCAATGTCAATGCAAACAAAAATTTACACTTACATAAAGGTCAAGGTCACAGGTCAACTTTTATTATTTATTAAGAAAGATTACTCAAATTTTGGAAAACTGGCTGTGTTATGGCTTAGTACTTAAATATTATATATATATCAAATTTCACATACATATTGTAATAGTTAAGGTCAGAAGTCAAGGTCAAAACATGAGTATTTGTCATTTTCCCTAAACTCCTCCTAGACTGTTTAATGTATTGTCACCAAGTTATACAGGCAAATTCAGTTGGTCAATGCGACGACCATCCAAATATATGTATTTTATTTTATGTCAAAGGTCTAGGTCACAGTAGGCCTATATGATTACTATTTGTAATAAACATTCAAAATGCTACAAAATAGTGTTACGCTGACCTTATTATAGATAAATATTTTAATAGTTAAGATTCAATGTGGTCATAAATGTAATTATATATATACATATATACTCCCAGACGGACATGAACCACCAACAGTCAGGACGAGTGTCTATGCTTTAATCCACTACACACAAGTATCCTCTATCACGCCGTGGTATAGTGAATTAAAGTATAGGCACTTGTTTTGACTGTCGGTGGTTCAAGTCCGGCTGTGAGTATAAAAACATTTAATATATATACAGTATATATATAAATTGCATATAAACCGATTTCACCTAAGAGATTCAATACTACTTGCAGAATTCTAGGTCGCAGAGTTGCGTATGCATTTTTTTTTTTTTTTTTGTAATGCGAAAACTGCACACCTACTTGATTAAGAGTTAGAGTCCCCACTAAATACTCTACCTGAATTACACCACTGCATATAGGTGCCTACCAAAGTAAGAGTCCCCAATAGTGACTCTATCTAATTACACTAGTGCGCCAGGTGCCTATTAGGAGTTAGAGTTCCTAAATAATAAACCCAGTGTAAGCCCTCGTCTACTTGATAGAACTCGCATTGTAAGAGCATAGTGAATTTATATGTGTATTGCTCGACTATTAACTTCGGAGATAAATCTTTATGCCTGGTTCACACATTGGCGATTCAGAGCGCGAGGCCAACGCGAGTCACACTCGCCGCATACCGCCGTTGATGGAGCCCGAACCCAACGCGAGTAGCATCTGATGCGAGTAAACACGCATATAACACGAATATAACACTAGTTTACACGAGTTTACATGAGTTTACACGAGTTCACAGGAGTATCCGCGAGTGTCGGCGAGTGTAACACGACCCCAACACGCACCGCCGAAATTTGAAAAATAACGGTCACATTGCAGGGTACGAATAGTGCGAGTCTACAGGAGTCTACACGAGTGTCACAGGAGTTTACATGAGTTTACACGTGTTTACACGAGATGAACGCGAGTCTACAGGAAGTTAACAGGAGTGTATGGCAGTCTAACATGAGTGTGTGCGAGTGTTGGCGAGTGTCAGGAAACGTAAAAAGAGGCCCCCACTTGCACTATTTCTCACACCACGCAACACCACCACGGACGGACGTACGTGTTACTCTGCAGGACACAGCCCAACCCACCCACCCACCCACCCACACACCATGTCCATCACGAGGTGCAGAGCGGCAGCTGTGGTCATACTCCTGCAGATGCAGATGCATCTCGTAGACCTAGAGGAGCTGGAGGAGAAGGAGGCTGAAGAAAGACGTCAAGGGGAAAGGCCACGAAGGACAGTTTGGGCTAGGAGGTGGCTACTGAGACGGCAACAGTTCGGTGTGTACGAACAACTTATGGAGGAGCTTGAGAGAGAGGACCTCAAAGGATTCCGGAACTTCCTACGTGTGGACGTCCACATGTTTAGGGAGTTGGTGGCACGTGTCGGGCCTAGGGTAGAGAAACAGGACACCTTCTGGAGGCAGGCTTTGTCACCTGGGCTGAGGATTGCAATCACACTCCGCTACCTGGCCACTGGTGACTCATATCCTAGCCTACAGTACGCGTTCCGTGTGGCCCGGAACACCATCTCCCTCATTATGCCTGCAACATGCAAAGCCATCATTGCAGAATACCAGGAGGAGGTTATACGTTGCCCCAGGACACCGGCGGAGTGGAAGGTAGTTGCCAGTTGCCGCTCGCGTAGACTCACGTTGGTTTCGCCGTTCCTCGCGTAGACTCGCATAGACCCGCGTGAATATCGCGTAAACTCATGTATACTCATATTGGTTTCGCATAGACTCGCCACACATATTGTGAAATTCAGACCACCATGTGGGTACTCTCGTTTACGCGTGTTACACTCGCGTTACCCCATGTTAACTCGCGTTAGGGTCGTGTTGACTCCTGTTTGACTCCTGTTAAACTCGCCTTTGCCAATATTGGTACCCACATGGTTATTTGCATATAGTGTTGACTCATGTTGTACTCGTGTAGACTCACGTAGACCCGCGTAGACTCACGTAGACTCATGTAGACTCGCGATCATTTAATGTCTAAATAGTACAACGCGAGTCTACATGAGTGTCACGCGAGTCTACATGAGTCTACGCGAGTCTACGCGAGTCTACGCGAGTCTATGCGGTTTGGCGTTTTAGTCCCACTTGACTCTCCAAATTTCATGCATGCATGAAATCTTTGCCCGCGTTCGCGAGTGTATGCGGTGCAGCCCGAGTCAACGCGAGTCTGTGCGAGTGTCGGAGAATTTGAGATAATCATTGGCGAGTGCAAGAATTTCATCACCCGCGTTGGCCTCGCGCTCCGACTCGCCAATGTGTGAACCATGCATTAGTGTGTGTATTACAATTAAGAGAACAGCTAATATTTGTTTGTATACCTGAGCTCCATCTAGATCCTCGTTTGTGCTAGAACAGTTTTCCATGTTGTATACGTTTACCTAAAACCATTATCTATAATCAACTATCTATAATCACCGTACGTAGAGTCATGATAAATATACTGTTCATAAAACTATATTTCAGTGTTATATGTATCCTCTATCTGACTTCTGTGCATGTATTGTTTGACTCTGAATTCCCCAGTCTTGAAAGAACTCACTATAAGCTATATCTAAACCTGGTAAAAACCCTGGTATAACACTTAGAATAGCGACTTGGAATGTGAGAGGCGTGAATGATGACACAAAAGTGAGAGAGGTCCTGGAAGTGTTAGTGAATGCCCAGCTGGATGTATGTGGAATGACTAAGATCAAATGGAGGGGTACAGATGTGAGAGAGTGGGAGTGTGGAATGGGTGTGTGTGCAGGAGTGAGTGAGGGGGTAACGAGAAAAGCTGCGTGTTTGTTTGTAAGTAACAAATGGAAGGTGCGTGTAAGAGACTATGGGTCTGTGGGTTCAAGGATTGTGTGGGTGAGAATGAAAGTAGGATTACAAACGTGGGTGGTTGTGTGTGTGTATGCTCTGACAAAGGGTAAAACTGTAAGAGAGAAAAAGGAGTTCTGGGTGAATGTGAAGGCGTGACTGGATAAGTTTGGCTAGAACGAAAGAATATTTCTGATTGGGGATATGAATGGGAAGGTGGGTCATAAGAAAGTTGATAGAGTGGTGGGGGTACCGTTAGAGGTGAATGGGAATGGTAGTGCACTTATGGATGTATATATGGGGAGGAGGCTGTGGATAACCGACACAGAATGATACACAGGTTCACATGGAAAGTGGTGTGGAGGAAGAAGGATAAGGATAAGACAGTGGTGGAACGAAAGACACTGATTGATTATATATGTGTGGATGAACGAATGAAGAAATATGTGCTGGATGCTAGGGTGTATAGGGGTATTGGAGGAGGTCTGTCTGACCATTATCTAGTAGTAGCTAAAATTAGGATACAAAAGAAGTGGGTTGAGGAGAGCTGGAGGGAGGCGAGAGGAAGGTGGAATGGCGAGGAGGGTGGAGAGGCTATAGGAGAAGGAAATCAGGGAAGAGTACAGGAGAGCAGTAGAAAGACGACTAGGTAGGTTTGACCAGGAAGGCACGGAGGAAGTGGAAGAGATGAGCAAAGTGTTCAAGGAAGAGATCTGTGCAGCATGTGTGGAGGTGCGTGGAGTAAGGAGAAGAGGGAAGGGAGTGAAGGGTACAGCATGGTGGGCAGAAGAGGTAAAAATAGCTGTGGAAGACAAGAAGAAAGCGTATAGAAAGTGGTTGGGTATTAGAGGGAATGAAGATTTGGAGCGACAGAAACGAACTAGGTACATGGAGAAAAAGAGAGTGGTGAAGAGAGTAGTGAAGGAAAGTACGAGAAGAGTAGATGAGAAATTTGGAAGGAATCTGAGTGTAAATGGAGGGAGTGTAAGAAACTGTTCTGGAAAGAAGTCAAGAAAGTTAGGGAAGGTAGCAAGGGAAACATTAAGGGTGTGAAAGATAAGAATGGGCGAGTGCTAGCCGAGAAGCAAGAGAGAGTCGAAAGATGGAGGGAGTACTTCAACGAGCTGCTAAATGTAAGGAATGAAGCGCCAGCAAACATAGTTGAATGGGAGGGAAAATAAGAGCAGTAGTGGAGGAGCAGGTGGGGATCAGGAGGTCAGAAGTGTGGGAAGCCATGCAAAGAGTGAAGTTGGGGAAAGCACCAGGAATAGATGGAGTGTGTGGGAAAATGCTGAGGTATGGTGGTGAGATAGTGATCAAAAGGGTATGGAACATGTACAAACTAGCATGGGAGAAGGGGAGTGCACCTGATGACTGGAAGACAGGCATAATAGTCCCCCCATATAAGGGTAAAGGGGACAGAAGAGTGTGTGGTAACCACCGAGGAATCTGTCTTCTAAGCGTAGTAGGGAAGGTGTACAGTAGGGTAGTGATTGAGAGAGTGAAAGCGAGAACGGAGAAATGGATAGGTGACAAGCAGGGCGGTTTTAGTAAGGAAAGAGGATGTGTAGATCAGATTTGTACCCTGAAATGTGTTGTGGAGAAATATCTGGAGAAGCAACAAAAGCTGTATGTTGCCTTTATGGACTTAGAAAAGGCCTATGACAGAGTTGATAGAGAAGGTATGTGGAAAGTACTTAGAATATATGGAGTAAATGGCAAGTTGCTGAAAGCAGTGAAGAGCATGTATTAGGGTGCAAAGGCGGCAGTACGTGTGGAGAATGAGCAGAGCGAGTTCTTTGATCTGAATGTTGAGTTGAAACAGGGTTGGGTGATGTCCCCGTGGTTGTTTACAGTAGATATGGATGAAGTCATAACATAAATACAAGGAAGAGCAGTGGATGTTGGTGTATCACTGATAAGAGAGGGAAATGAGTGGAAGCTACCTCTACTGCTGTTTGCTGATGATACTGTTATGATGAGCGATAATGAATGGGAGTTGCAGGGTCTGGTAAATATGTTTGGAACAGTGTGCAAAAAACGCAATCTGAAGGTAAATGCGGGGAAGAGCCAGTTTATGGTCTTTGAAAGGGGTCAAGCCACAGAGTGTGAGGTGAAGTTGAACGGTCAAGCTATGGAGATTGTCAGCTCATTTAAGTATCTGGGCAGTGTATTGAGTAATGATGTGACTATGGATGAAGACGTGCGGGAGAGGGTGCAACAGGGGAAGAGGGTTCTAAGAATGCTGAAAGCAGTAACAAGAAATAGGGTGGTCAGTGTGGAAGTGAACAAGTCCTTGCATGACAGTGTGGTAAACCCGACACTGACATATGGAAGCGAGCGTGGACGTTGGTGGAGAGACTCAAACCAAGAGTGAGAGGGGTGGAAATTATTTACATGAGAAGTGCTTGCGGAGTTACATGGAAGGACAGACAGACGAATGAGGAAGTAAGAAGGAGGTGTGGTGTGGAGGTAGATGTGCTGGAAAGTGTGAAAAGGAGCACCTTGAGTTGGTTCGGCCATATGGAATGTATGGGAAGCGAGAGAATGACTAAGAGGGTGTATCCAAACTTATAGAAGCAGTTCAGAGGCGCTGGACGAAGTGCATCAGGGGGCTGAAGAGTCTGTGCTATGCAGAGCGACTTAAAGCTCTTAATCTTTTCTCTATGGAGGGTAGGCTTCTGAGGCACGAAATCATTAAGTATTGGCAGATTTTTCATGATCAATGCAGTATTAATCCCAATGATATATTCACTTTTCCATTGTGTACAACAACTAGAGGTCACAGGTTTAAAGTGTCACACATGAGAACTGAGCTTGAATGTAGAAGGAGGTCGTTTGCAGTGAGGTGCATCTCTGTGTGGAACTCTTTACCGGACACATTGGTATCTATTTCCAACCTTGATACTTTTAAGGGAGCCCTGGCACGTCACCTTGGCGATATGCAGCACTGCTGTTATCACTATTTGTATCTTGTCCTTCTTCCTGCCACATGACCTTTCTTATACCACACGACTTTTCTTATATGCTGCATATGATGCACTTTCCAGCCCTTTTTTACATTTTAATATTAAATGGCATTGTAACTAGTGGCCTGGCGCATCAGCAGAGTGAGGCTTCCCACTCTTCCCTCGGCTGAGCCTACAGTCAAAGTTTGGGAAGCCCATCAGGTAAGACCCAACTTATTGATTTGTTCGCACAAGTACAACTACCATGGCAACGTCAATTTCATTTCAGCTTCTCCGTGAAGCATTTACACCAGTTTGTCTGGCACCTCGTGGGTCCACTGCAATTGCACTTTTTGAAACCCTACCCTTGAATCCTTTTTTTCCAAGTTAACATCTTGCTCTTTCAGAAGTCGCTGAGGGCACAAATCAAATTGATTTTTTGAGTACTGAACGCATAATATCCCAGCCTTAACAGCAATCATATATAAATCTGTGTCCAGATCTCTTGCAGCGATAATAACAAGAATATTACGTGGGTCTCCCCTACCACAATCCACAACTGGAATGGGCATGACAACATTGTCGCGTAGTTCAACAGCTTTCAGATAAAGTCGGCTCGCTTTATCTGTAGAATGTGGGCCAACATACTTTCCTCAACCGAACCTGGTGAGTTTGCAACAAAATTGCTAGTAGACGTCCCCGAATCAGTAAATTAGTGTAAAAACAGCACTAACAATATAGGGATTTAATGCAATCTCTAGGAATGCCAGGGATTACGTGAAGCCCCCGAGTGAAACAGTAATTATATGAACTTGCTGAACATTTCTGGTTATACTACTTACCTGTAATATATATATATATATATATATATATATATATATATATATGTATGTATATATATATATATATATATATATACTGTGTATATATATATATATATATATATATATAAATATATATTATATTAATTCCCACATGAACTGTAACTCAACTTAACCCAAAAACCGCAAACATCCTCGATAGAGGTTTTTCTGGTGCACTGCGACCGTCATCAATAGATCCAGAGCATAAACAAAAAACTTAGAAAACACCCCAGTGGCACTCAAAAAACAAAGCTATTAATGATTAGGCGAGATAATTCCCTTCCATTACTTGCTACCACTCCAACACATGTTTCCCCCATTCCCCCCCACCCTCCTTCCTTTTTTCCCCCCTCCTCAATTATCTGGTATTTTCCCTATTATTCCCGATATTTATAGAGTATTTTTGTGGGAAGACGGGTGGGAGAGAGGGTGGACGGTGGAGGAGTGTATCTCCGACCCTCTAAGCCAGTCTGAGAGCTCCCCTTGAGTCTCAGTACCATGCTAGACACAAGAGGGGGATGGTGTGTCTCTCTCGCCGGTCAAGGTCAGATTACGACCGTTGGGCTAAAATATACGATTTTCACCAGCTAATTGTTGTTACTACTTATTTTATTGTTTTACAATGTTCATATATTATTATTAAAAGCAAAATACGTGCATAAGGATAAGTAATAATTTTATATATGTTACATATGACAATTTTCGTCAGAATAGAACCAAATGTTGTTGTTGTTGTTGTTTTTCCCCAAGCTGCCTGGTCGAACAGCCCCAAGGCCCCGAGCAAGGCCAAGGCCATAACCGAGCGCCCCCACAGAACCCTCCCTGCCGACCACAATAAAGCCTGGGTGACCGAAGCCACTCCATGGCGGGGAGCTGAGGAGGGTGCGGAAACGCCCGGGAAACCAAAGCCCCACCCAGGGCCCTGTGCCCCTCAGTAATTATGAAGAGAAAGTTGAGGGGCAAAGGAAAGATGTGACGCTTTGGCTTCCAATCTTGGTAGATTAGGAGGTCAATCCACGCAAGAGACGCAGTCACTTGAGATCTAGAAAATATATAAGTAAAAGGAACAGTCAGAGTAAGCTATGGGTATGGCAGAGATCGCTCAGTTCTCACTCTGATAGACCAGCCCATCACCACATGACTAGAACCCAATCCTCTCAGCATCAGCTAGGAAAGGCCCTAGAAAGCCGCCTTTGGCGGGGGGGATAGATCCCCTATTTCAACCCTTTTCGGGGTTGGGCACCCGCCCATAGAACCAAATAGCTTCACTTGGCGGGAGGGGTTGAACTACCATGTCTTTGCAGTTTATGAGTTAAGTGGTATGTTTTACAAAAGATTAAGTTCATATTGCCTCCGTCAGGAACCGATGAGAGGTTTATTACCGCTCGTCTCACTCTTGTTGTTGTTTATCTTCTGCTTCTTGTTGGACTGGATCAGTCAAAAGAGTTGTCAGGGGAGAAGGGTTTAGAGCGGACTCTTAGACACATTCGACGGAGGAATGAGGTGCTTTACAGTGCTTGTGTTTTGAATGCTTCACTTTCTTCAACACTTCTAGGGAAACTATCTTACTCTTTGACACATATTTTCCATTACCAGAAACATACAAAGCGTCTACGAAACACAATTGTAATATATATATACATGGAAATATAAAGTATAGTCCATTGGTTTTTCCTAAAAATAACTTTACTTAAATAAAATTATATTTATCTCTCCACCAACTTCATTCTCCACATCTTTACCACGATTAATATTCACCATCACCAGCTGTACCACCACCATCACCACCACCAGGCTGAGTGGCAATATTGAAGTCCATTTTCACAGTTGTAACATAGGAGCCACCACTTCAGACCAATCACTGGGGCCAATACTCTGCCGGACTCTCTGTATATACCTTATGTGGGAGGTGGAGAGTACTTCAGTTAATGCAGGTGGCTTTCAGGAACTTTACAAATACTGTATGTAGTAGGTTGTCGAGTAGTAGGTTTGGGGCAGGCTTATAGAAATTATGCATTGTGTCGTTGGGTATTTAAGTGAGTGGATAGATTATGCTTAAGGGAGCGCCCGCCATTTTTTTTCAAAATGGTCCAAACATTTTCATTTTTATACAGGTGATAGATACCATTTCTAGGAACAACATATCCATATTTTTCGCTACCTCGGATTTTCGCAATTCTTGCAAATTTGCTAACCGCTATAAGGAGTTTATTTTTGGTTCAATTTGAATAAGTAGGATATTGGAAAGAGGAGAAAAAATGCAATAACAGTATGTGACACTATATAGTTTTGCCGCTAATAATTTGTTTTGTTTTTGAAAGTTTTGAAAGGTTGCAAGCCTCCTGTCAAAACTTGTATTTGTGTATCAAAAAGCTGTCACAATTATGTATTGCATTTGTTCTCCTCTTTCCAATGATATATTACTTATTAAAATTATACCAAAAATAAACTTTTTATAGGGAAAAATGCAAAACTAACTTTAGTTTAGAGAAAATGGCGAGAAACTAAATTTTTGCATTACCCAATGATTCCTCTCTCCTCTCTCAAATGACGATTTATTGCAACTATTTGCTCTCGATTGATTTGATACATGCCTTGGCACTAAAATCCAATGCAATATACTAAGTCTAAAGGCCGCGTCATACAGAAGTCGAACCCACCCGAACCCGGCCGAATCGATTTAAAAATTCAAATTTCAGCCAGTTCCGGTCGATTCTGGTAACGCTTCAGGTGATCTTCGGTTATCTTCGGGAAGTTCTTGGGATGTTCTGGGCTTGAGTCGAATCATTCGGTGAATCGGCCAAAAGTTAATGCATACGTTAACTTTTGGCGATGAATCGCGTCAAAAAAACGTTAAAGAGCTATCGAGTCATGATCTAGTTACGTTCCAGTTACATTCGGATATATTCGAGCCATATTCGGGTAACATTCGACCTATTCCATTGTATTTTGAATTGCCGATGATGACTCGAATTACTCTAACTTGGGTCGAATGTAACCCGATGATAGTCGACATTAACCCGAAGGAAACTCAATGATAACTGGATGAATCTCTCATAAAATTGAATGTAACTCAAACGAGAGTCAAATGAGACTCGATAGTGACCCAACCATGACCAGAAATGGCAGAATATCAGACAATGGAAAGTCGATGCTCACTCGAATAACAGTCGAATATCACCCTATCCATCTGTTTTTTCATTGTCTATGCTGGCTCGCTATCGCTCGCCAGGAAGAAATCGACACCTGGATGGGGATAAACGTCTTAAAACAGTTGGCTGAATGGGGCCGAATGGATACAAGCCAGGGAAAGAGAGAAACGGAGAGAGAGATAACAAAAAAAGCTGGTGACTCCCCCTTAAGAATTGTGACCGGTTTGTTTAGAACAGGGTATAAGTACATCAATCAATCAAAGGAGGACTACGAGGGGATGACGCATAGCCACACTCACCCTCTAACTCCACTCTTTGGGGTTGTTTACATAAAAATAAAAACAAATGTCAGGATGGCACACACACACACACACACACACACACACACACACACAGAAAGATAAGTAGATAGTTTATTGACCACGAATTTGTTACAGCTTCGTTACACACACACACACACACACACACACGATACAAGATATAAATTCTAAGCTGAGTACATTGTTGATTTCGTGTGTGCAATGTTGTTGTTGTTGTTGTTGTTCCCCAAGCTGCCTGGCCGAACAGCCCCAAGGCCCCGAGTAAGGCCAAGGCCATAAATGAGCGCCCCCACAGAACCTCCCCTGCCGACCACAATAAAGCCTGGGTGACCGAAGCCACTCCATGGCGGGGAGCTGAGAGGGTGCGTAAACGCCCGGGAAACCAAAGCCCCACCCAGGGCCCCGTGCCCCTCAGCAATTATGAAGAGAAAGTTGAGGGGCAAAGGAATAATGTGACGCTTTAGCTTCCAATCTTGGTAGATTGGGAGGTCAATCCACGGAAGAGACGCCGTCACTTGAGATCTAGAAAATATATAAGTAAAAGGAACAGTCAGAGTAAGCTATGGGTATGGCAGAGATCGCTCAGGTCTCACTCTGATAGACCAGCCCATCGCCATGTGTGTGCAATGTAGAATATATTGGTTGTAGCATAACTAGTCTACACATTATGAATAGTATTTTAACACATTGAAGGAAACGCCACTAATCTGAAATTCATTATAGAACAAATTTATTATAAGAACCTTTTCAGTACCGGTGATGTCCTAATAACTTTACTCTGGTTACCATTAGACGATATTATTCAGGTTAAAAACAATTATCAGGTTTCGAATTGTTTTACTTAATCCTTTTTAATACCACAGATCCTTCTTCAATATACTCTCATTATACTCTGGCAACTATTAGACGATTTTATTCAGCGCAGGAAGGGCGTCTACCCATTGAAATGATTCAGACAATATAAATGAATCCCTTTAGCTACCATAAATCCGTCCTAAGCTTCATAAAATCGTCTAAATGTTGCTGAAATCATATAAATATGATGTCACCGATACAGAAAGGGTTAACGAAAGATAATATAAGCGATTATAAGCGATACCTATTCGACTGACATTCGACCTATTCGACAGACGTTCGTTCGACCTAACTTCTTCTATTTCGGTTGTTGATCGACTGAGTTTCAGCTGAGCTTCGGTAATAATTCTGGTTATTTCCCCGTCTTCGGGGCATATCAATCAATCAATCAATCGGCTTTATTTCATAATGTATTACACAAATTACATATATGTACATTGACACATTGAGACAGAGGCTTATTAAGAAGCTTGCAGAAATATATAACTCCGAGATAGATATTCAAATATATGTAAATTAAGGTAATACTTGACATTTAAGTAGGTTACCGTGCATCACTGAAAATATCAAAATAGAGTATTGTAGTATATGAAATCCTTTAAAAAGTTGCTGTTGTATCATAAAAGTAATGAGAGAGTTGTCAAAAAAACAAAACAATATATATAACAAAATAAAAAAGGAAGCAATTTAAACAAATAATGTAGTTAAATTAGATGAATAAACGTCAATTACACTGTAGGGTAAAATTATCATATGCATGAATAATAAATTGTTAATAAAATAAATTATTAATATACTGTTTGTTGTAAATAAGAATGACATAAATTATAATAATAAAGTAAGTCTTTAAGGGTATAGTAGTGTGCAACATTAATGAAAAAGGATACATTAAATATATACTGGTTCTTGTAAAGGAATTGTAAGAAATTATATTAAATGCAAGTCGTTAAAACAAAATAAGGTGTCATAGTATGGTAATTTATAAGAAGCTAAAAATTATAATAGAATAGAATATATACATGTAAATAACATTGTAGGCCACAATGGTCAAACTAATGTATTAAAACCACTTTTAGAGCAAAAGCAGTACACTGTATTACAAATATACTGTATAAAAACTAAAGTTATGAACATAATAGTAAAGCAGTATCTTTAAAGAGAGATTTCCACCTGGAGGATTTTTTTCTGAACCTCTTTCTCCCTCATGTTTAGCCCCATTGTTTGTGAGATTTAAAGACGCTTGCCCCATTAGTTTGGCGATTGTAAGAAACCTCGCCCCATTTCTGTCAATTTTAAGACCATTCGTGCCATTTAGGTGTCGATTTTTTCCTGGCGAGCGAAAGCGAGCCTGTAATTTAAGGGGAACCGGCCTTTGGCCGGTACATTTTTCTACCGAAAAATGTACAAATTTTTCTAGAAAGGGGGTCAAGGGGGAGTAATTTTAAGCTTGATGGAAATCTAGGGAATCAACTAAGAACCTCCCCTTAACAACATTGTAGGCGACACAATGATCATACTACAGTATTGTATTAAAACTACTTTTAGAGCAAAAACATTAAAAATATACTGTATAAAAACTAAAGTGATTAACATAATAGCGAAGCAGTATCTTTAGTAAAGAATTATATTGATAGTTAAAATTTTGAATTTCAAAATCATAAGTAAAAAAAGTAAAAACTAGCCATACAAATGTGAAGATAACAAATACACATACAGTATATATACCATAAAATATACTAAACAAAAACAATATTGCTTCAAGAAATATAAAATATAGGTCAATATATGCATACAATTTGATGCTATTAACAAATCATTAGTAGCCATAACAAAAAACAGCGTCCCCGCCTATCCTCATGCCTCTGGACCCAAGCAACACGGGAAGCCAACACATCAAAATCTTCTTTTTCTATATTGACACTGTACTCACTTTTGAACAAGGTCTTTACTCTCTTCATGAAAAGTCCATTCTTAAACCATTGAATGTTATACCTCATAATAGGATCCCTGTGCAATCCAATTATCTTATAAAATCTAGCCTGAATCAGTGCTGTTAGTTGTTTCAATATAAGTTGATTGCACCTTTCGGCAGTGATATGTGTACTCGCATAACTTGGTAGCCTACCCCGCACATATGCTTTAAAGAATTATTATATGCAACTTCAAATGTTATAAAAATGCTCGATTTAAATGTTGCCTCATTGCTCCACAGTGAAAGATCGTAATCAGGACAGCAGTAAGAATTAAATGAAAACATAAAAGTATTAGTATTCACACCGTTAAAATTCCTTAAAACACTATTAAAAGATGCATAAAAACTATTGAGTCTGTCCTCAACATCTTTGGAATCCTTATAATTAAATTATATTCGACGCATGATCGAGGCTTCTTCGTTCCACATCGGGTTTCCTTCGAGTTACGTACGAGGATTAATAGACTCATCATCGACTTTCATTCGGGTCCATCCGGTTATATTCGAAATTCATTCGGGTCAGTGTCAGTGTCGGGTTAGATTCGACTCCGAGTTACTTTCGGGTAATTCGGTTGCATTCGGGAAAAATATGCAAGTCATCGACTTCGGGCGGCAGTCGGCCAACGTTCGACTTTTGTATGATGCGGCCTTAAGTCAATAATATGCCACCTGGACCCCCGAAAAGGAATTTTATTTATTTGGCGCCAATGTCGCCATGAACCGCGCACCTCATTAATTTTATGCCAGGTTAGGTAATTTTAGATTACTCTAGGTTGTGTTAGGGTTGGTTTGGATGGGTTAGATCTGTTTAGTGTTGAATATATAATATGTTTGTGCATGGCTTGGATGATGATGATGGCTTGGATGATGATGATGGCTTAGATGATGATGATGAAGGTTGTGGAAATGCTATTGCTGGTGCTGCTGCTGATGATGATTGATTTGGTGAGGTATAGAGTGGCAGCAGCTTGGTGAGAGACAATGAGAGAGACTCAAGACTCGATCTTACATGTCAAAGTTATCTACCTGCAGCTAATTTCTGCTCTCTCTGATTCTGGATCTTTGACTTGTGTGTCATGATGTATCAAAAGCATGTGCAATGCTGTGAAATGCCGAATAAAACGCAGTAAAAGCAGCCAGAACGGTGGGAATAGGGAGGTGACTGGAGCGACTGCCGACATACATCTCCTCCTACCTGCCTCTTGGCAAACACTGGTGATTGGTCTCTCTGTGAGAGACCAATCACCAGTGTTTGCCACTCTCTCTGGGAGAGACTCAGAGAGAGAGAGAGAGACTCTCTCTCTGAGTCTCTCCCAGAGTGGGAACTGAAAGTTCAGTTGAGATGCCAGATACCTCTGTTGACTGTAATTTGTCCATATGTGTGCATAATAACGCGATTGTAATGGGAATTATCGTTCATATCACGATACCCCATATACGTCGCGAGTCCGCCGGTGGGTAGGGGGGGGGGGTTGAATACCCCGTATTTAGGGTATTTTTTATTTTTCGAGTGTACAACTTTGCCATATGACTCCTACACTACTACCATCAGTGTAGCAATGAAAATCTCATTTTCGGATTTTCCAATCCTAACCCATATACTCCCATGGCGGACGCTCCCCTTATGCATTTGGGTTCGAGAAAGATTAAAGACATTCGTTGCATTTAATATGATATAGTGTATTCGAACTTGTCATAGTTACCGTATATTTTGCTAAGCTTACAGTATATATAGATGTTATTAACTTAAATATATAATTCATGGTACAGTATAACGAAGTGTCAGAGGTAATGGAATAATTTGCAAAAAATAGGGTTCTTACATGAAGACATATCAGAGTTGAAACTTGTGTAATTCTCCCTACCAACAATTCTCTTGAGACCTCTGGTGGACGCTTCTGAACTAACACCAGGGCTAGGACTGTAGACATCACTATACCCAACACCTAGGATATGCACAGTTTAACTCATTTTGTGTGTGATTCTACTTGTTTTTATTATACAGTATACGACTACACTAAGTGCTTATATAGTATAGTAATAAAAGGAAAGTCCATATGCAGCTGATAATGACTACAAATATAATTATAAGCTGATTAATTATCATAACAAAATTGGCGCAAAAATACCTGCTGACTTTGTATTGTAAATATACGTTATCTATGAATATGGGTGATTTAAAAATATATAAAACAACAGTATGCATAGACCAAAGTATGTGTCAGCTACAGAAATTTCGACTAACAGCTTATAATAAATAATTGTTGAAGGAGAGGGAGGGTGGATAGCTCCGCGATGTCGCCCATTTCCCACAATGCACCGCGGTAAACCTTGTGTTCAGCGCCTCTATCGGCCACTGTAGGCATTTATTGGTAGGGAGAATTGGTTGAAGCAAGAGATCGTGTGTATTCGGTAACTGGTGCTCAGTATGCAATATGCTAATACAAGTATTGTATAATATATATATATATATATATATATTTCCCATTAGGAAAAGCAGGTTCTAAGTTAGGCTGCCGGATTCAGTTGTTGCATGAGCCACTAACTGGTTGTAGATATGTGTTATGGTGTTACTACTGCCTAGACTCCAAACCTGCACACATATTTGGAGTTGGCTACCTAATGCCGCTCCTTACTGAACTTGACCACCTTAACTGGTTTATATATAACTCTATTATATTTTCAGCAACAGCCTAACAGCTTGAGGCCGTAATCTGCTAGAGAGGGAAAAAAGAACGTCCAATATCCAACTGGCATTGTGATTCACGCACTGCTGTCACATCACTTGCCACATATGCCATTATTGAGATAACAGAGGAGAGGGTTGTGTGTGTCGTACTGTTTTCAGTAGCGCTGAACTTGCACTGTAGCCAAAACTTAATCTGAAACTTTATTTCCAGAAAATTATTCTTAAAACCATGGAATAAAATGTTCATATGGATTCGTGAAATAAATCCTAAATATTATATTCAGATTTCTTATTAATGAGGATTTAATCTTTCATTAAATATCAAGCACAGCAACGATGCGCCAAGAAACAATATGGTCATAAATAATTACGGAGACAATAGAAAAAGAGGTCAACATATCAATACAACACGAGTTCACTGCATATTATTCAATAGTTCTGCACAAATTGAGATAATAAATTATATTCTGTCATGGCGGAAAGTCCATTCCACGAAGCCGGAGAATATCATTGAATTGGCTTCTTGTTACTAGGTAACATTGATAGAGTCTGGCATCAATCCTTATTGTCGAAGATGTCACACTACGGCCTTGCATCATTAGTTCCACTAATTTCTTCTTATCTTCATAACAGAAAAATATGTGTAATGGTAGATGGCCTTTATTCTCAATTTCACTCAATAAATGCTGGTGTTCCCCAGGGATCAGTTTTGGCCCCAATTCTGTTCCTCATTCATATCAATGATCTCATATCTACCACTCATAATCCAATACATTCCTACGCAGATGACTCAACACTCCACAGTTCCTTCACATTTACCAATTCTTTCACCCAACCCGATCTTATAAATTCAAAAATAAACACTGCAATTTCTCTGAACCAGGACCTTTCTAGAATTAATGGATGGGGACAAAAGAATCTAGTTTCCTTTAATGCACAGAAAACCAAGTACATTCAATTTTCTAACCGACAGAATCTCACTGACTCCCATATATTTTTTAATGATGTAAATATTCCCACTTCCCCTAGTATTGACATTCTCGGTGTAACATTAACTACTAACTTGAGCGGGACACATTATGTTAGAAGCATTGCTAAGAATGCCTCTAAAAAACTGGGACTCCTGTACAGAGTTCGAGAATTCTTCACTGACGAGCAGTTGGCCGTGATATATAAAAGTCATGTGCGTTCTCAGATGGATTACTGTTCACCTCTGTGGGGTGGAAGTGGAGTGGTTGCATTGAGGCAGTTGGACAAAAATCAAAATAAAGCTATTAGATTAATCAATAACCCTGCAATCACACAGGACCTTCCTACATTATCCATACGAAGAAACGTTGCATCCCTTGCATTATTCTACAGATATTTTCACAGCAATTGTTCCGAGGAACTTGCTTCAATTGTGCCGCCTCTCCACATCTTTCCCCGTAGAACTAGGGCAGCTGAGAGTGACCATGAATTTACACTTTCTCCTCCACAATGCAGAACTTCTGCTTATCAGAATTCATTTATCCCCAGAGCTACTACTCTTTGGAATTCACTTCCCTCGAATTGCTTTCCACAAACTTACAATCTACAAATGTTTAAATCCAGTTGTTACAAACATTTTATGAATGGAGGATGCCTTTAGGCACATGGACCTTTTTGTTTTATCTGTGTTTTTCCTTCCTCCGTTCATTGTCTCTTTAAAAAAAAAAAAAAAAAAAAAAAAATGTGTTGATGTGTGTGTGTGTGTGTGTGTGTGTGCGAGGGAGTAAGAGAGGAATATATTATGTATACAATGCGCTCTATGTATCTCTCTATTAACAAGTATTGCATTATTCATGTGCATATTTATAAGCCTAATACTTCCAGTGTTGATGCTTGAAATATATATAACTTATTTGACCATATATACATACTGATGTCATAACCTTCACTGCGCAGTGAAGGTCGGTAATCACTCTTACTGTAAACCCTTGTTGATGCTGTTGATGCTTTATGCTGCACCATCATCCTGTAGTACCCACTGATTGGTCAATTAGTTTCGTATTCAGATGTTTCTTCTAGCTATCAATAACCATTCTATTTGTATTATCTTGCTTTTGCAGTCTTGATTATGACATATGTTGCATCTGGTTACGCTCTGCTTTGGCATTAGCTGCTACTCTACAGTGAAAACCAATGCCATGGTTTGTCCTGAGATTTGTATTTACATGTTTGACAAGGAATGAACCTACCGTGATGGGGCAACGAGAAGTTTGAGAAGGTCTTCACTTGTGTGTCAATATGTCCAAGTACACCTTTGACTGTACGGTTTTACTTAGTTCATCTTGCCGTTCATTCAGCCTTCATTAACTTAAAGGTAGTTGATGTATAACACAGCATCACCTCTATGGAGGATAATGTGGCCAAAACTATATCCTATCTCACACCAATCAATAATAGAACATTAATAAAAATAAAGTATTAGATAGCTTACCTTATGACATGGAATGTATAAATAGATGAGGGTTGTTTAGTAGCCTAGTCTTAATCCATGGTAGCCTATCTCTCAGAAACCCTAACTAAACATTGTATAAATGGCCATATATATCAATGACTTAGCTATAACTAGGGTCCTGGTGTAGTTCAGAGGATTCCGGCTTCGGTAGACAAGGGTTAAAGGTCAGGACTTCGGGTCGGGCGTGTGGAGTGTTGCTGGAGAGGTCACGGGACACTGGACACGTCCTTATAGTTCAAAGGTTTACTGGCGTCTGATCGGAACTTCAATTTCCGACTCTTAAATAAATGATATACTAATTCGTTACCAAAGGTTCATTCCCTCTTCACTTTATCATATAAATGAAAAATAATAATTTAATTATATAAATACTAATATAAATATCGTTTCACAACGATTTAGTAAACATAATATCCAGGGGTTGAGATTGCCAATATAAATTGTGGATCGCGCCTGCGAGCGTGGGAATTTCAAGACGGATACCGAATACAGTACCTCTAATCTAATCATAAAAGGTTTTATAACTTAATTAACTTGGCCAAGGTAATCTTATACAGTTCTAAATTACTTAATATTAATTATCCTTTACAATATTTACAATCACTAGTTTCAGGTAGGAAATGGTTCACTCTAATGAGGTTACCCTATTGGAAGGCTGTTGCCAACACTACTCAGATACCAGTGTAGTCAATTTATTTCTCACAGATTGGGGCCCGGCGAAGTATGATGTGTTGCATCATGTTATATTACCTGCGGCTAACAAATCACACCAATTTCTTTGAGATCCAACATCAGCGGCTCGTTGTGGTCTAGGGCCCCCTATTACTATGGGTTGCTGTTCCTCCTCCGGTAGGATGGTGAGCCATAGGAATGAGCCGATCAACCGTTCGGAGAGTTGTTTGTCCTCGAGATAAAACTTTAACTGTTCTGATAACTCCTTCGGGATCAGGATAGACTTCTAGGATCTTTGCCAAGGGCCATTTGGAGTGAGGTTGATCCACCTTCAATAAGACTATATGTCTCTTCTCAGGTTTGCGACGGTTACTAGCAGAATTCGCACCATAATACCTCTCCCGTAGGCTTAAGATATACTCTGATGCCCACTGTTTGTTCCAGGCATCCAGTATCTTGCAGAGTTTATGGTAGCTTCATCGTATGTGTGCGTCTGCTTCATTAATGGTGGGATCTACTAATTCCTCTGTCACGTCCAAACGGGGTACTGGGTCTAGTCGTATACCATATAACAAATGAGCCGGAGTTAAGGCTTCAATTTCCAAATTGGAGTCGTCTTGATATGTTAGTGGCCTATTGTTGCCTCTTGTTTCTATCTCTGTGACAACAGTTCTTAACTCATCCAAGGTGACTCTTGACTTGTGAAGAACCTTTTTCAGGAACGATTTCACCGTTTTCACGATGCCTATCATTCTTTCGGTAAATCCATTTGCCAAGGGGTTCTGAGAGTTGTGAAGCGGGGATGCGCCCACAAAGTTTGTCCCATTGTCACTAATCAAACGTCTGGGACAACTTCGCTGAGCGGCAAATCGTCTGAACAAATTTATAAAGGTTTCCGAGCTCATGTCCTCCGCTATCTCCAAATGTATAGCCCGAGTGCTAGTACAGGTGAATAGACATATGTATACCTTCTTGGGGGGTCCATCATCTCCTGTGAGAGTGATGGCACCAGTATAATCTATACCTGTTACCTCAAACGGTTTCCTTTGGTGAATGTGGTCTGGCGGGAGAGCTGGTTGACCAGGGTAAGGAATAGCTATAGCTGTATACTTCTTGCAAATAATGCAATACTTGATACAGTGTTTAACAGCTTGTCATCCCTGGGGTATCCAATAATTTTGCCTCATATTGGCTAAAGTGTCTGCTACCCCACCGTGTTTAGTGGTTTCATGCGCTTTTAAAACCATCAATTTGGTGAGGTCGCAATCCTTGGGCAATAGGATCAGATGCCGAGTTTTGAGGGGTAGATCAGCTTTACCAATACGACCTCGACAACATAATAATTCTTGATTGTCTAGGTACAGCCCAAGATCCTTCATTTTTTTGGTTGGCTAGGGATTGGGTTTACGTAGCTGTGTTAATTGGGTTTACGTAGCTGTGTTAATTCCTCCTCATACTTTTTAGCTTGTATCCTTTTGATCCAGTAGGTAGGTGGGTCTAATTCCTCCATCTTTACCTTCTTGCTCAGGAACTTAAACACAAATTTAGTTACAGTTAATAGTTTGTCCAAATTGGAGAACTTGGTGATGTCAATCACTGAAGGCTCTGGGATAATTATTGGGTCCATATGAACTTGATCATTAACCTACTGGTATGATTTTTGTTCTGGCCAATCACTCTGACATAGCCAAACCGGACCCTAGAACCACAGAGTTTCGTTAATCAGTTTCTTGACACTTACACCTCGGCTCACCAAGTCAGCCGGATTATCTTTGGACTTAACATGCATGAATGTATAGTTCATTTGCAGTTTCTTTATTTTGTGTACTCTGTTACGTACATAAACTATGTGACTATCATCCTTAGCTATCCAGTGCAAACATATCTCACTATCTGTCCATATATATTTCTCACCTATAAAGGGAAACATATCATTCAAATAAGTAGCTAACCTAGTTCCCAATTCAACAGCTGTCAGCTCCAACTGTGGAAGGGTATGTTGTTTTAATGGTGCTACTCAAGATTTGGACTTAATCAAAGTAGATCGGACTTCAGTGACACAATAAGCTACTGCACCATACACCTTAGATGAGGCATCACAAAATACGTGCAATTGAGCACACTCATTATCAGAGGTAGGATCACATCTACGAAACTTGACTGATGACACCTTTTCATATTCCACCTGCAATTTGTTCCACTCTTCTGTATACTTTTCAGGTAATGGAGTATCCTAACTCAGTGCTTCTCTCCAGGCTTCCTGAACTAAAATCTTCCCTTTAATTGATATGCGACTAAATATGCCCAATGGGTCGAACATCATAGAGACCTGACTTAAGAGCGTGCGTTTTGTGAGTTTTACATCGGGAAACTTGAGGGGCTTTAGAGACATCTCATCAGTAGTCGTTTTCCACTGTAATCCTAGTACTGGTTGACATTCTGGTATTTGGTAGTCAGGATAGTCTCCTCTTATCTGGTCCAAAAGAATATGAGAGTTTGAATTCCAACTTTGTAGTGGCATATTGGCTTTATTACATTCTTGCCTTGCCAAATTGTAGATTTCAATCACTTCTTCTCCACTGTCGGCAATGCCCTGAAGATTATCCATGTAAAACAGTTGACCCATTTCCGGTTTCTCTGTCTTCTGGAAATGATATCTCAAAGTGCTGCACAACAGGAAAGGACTAGAGCAGAAACCAAATAACACTGACCGAAAGCGGTATTCTTTTATCCACCCACCAGGCTGAAAAGGATCTTCAGGCCAAAGGAACTTTGTGAATTTGCGGCCCTGCTCCTTTAACCCTATATATTCTCAAAAAGGCTTTGAAGTTATCTGCCACAAACCCAAATCTCTTTGTCCTGAATTTTAATAGTACATCACCCAGTATTTCAGTCAGATTTGGTTCTACATAGAGACAATCATTTAGACTTGCTTCATTCCTCGCTGCTCGAGAACTGCAGTTAAATACCATTCTGATGGGGGTAGTACTGGAGTCCTTACTTACAGCATGATGAGGAAGGTAATGACCATCTTTGTGGTTTATTTCACCTGGGACCTCCTCAATAAAGTCATTTTCCAACTGCTCTTGAATTATTTTATGATAAGTTTCAAGTCGTTCAGGATGTTGACGCAACCTCTCCTTCATTTTATTCAGTTGACATCTTGAACTCTGGTAGTTAGTTGGTAATTCAGGGGCATTTATCTTCCATGGAAGTCCTACCCAGTACTTGCCATCCTTATACTCAACTGTGTCTAGGTAGTGATTATATGTTAAGATGTCTTCAGGGGTGGGAGGATCTGCTTCTATACCCACAGTATCCAGTTCCCAAAGTTTGAGAACAGGTTCTTGTTGTTCCTCCAGAATGTCTCCTAGTTGTGATGGAACTAATTCTGCACCAATTCTAGCCACCACCAGAGATTGTGCGGGAGTCACAAAGACTGGATTCATTCAGTTGTCTGATTCACTTGGGCCGCATGTGGGTAGAGATCCCATTATTATGTATCCACCCGATGAAGAAATGAACTGTATACCGTGTTTCCGAGTCATTTTTCGCAAGAAGCGTCCACAATAGTCGGAGCCGATGATCAGTTGAATTGGACCTACTACGTCAGACTCTATATTACGGTCTGCTAGTTGGACACCACTCTTTGTTAAGAAGTCAGATGCATCCTTCAAACCCTTATTTACTACAGAAGTGTTCATGTCTTCCTTAACCACCGCAGTCCCCTTACATTTGTATTTGCCTAATCTAATCAGGGGTTTAACCACGTCAAATGTTTGTGTTTCCTTATTTGACAAGAATCCAGTTATTGCCATGTTCACTCTACCTACTGTTGGCAAATTCATGGCTCTGACAACATCTCCAGCAATGAAGGTCTTTTGCACTCCAGTATCAAAGAGTGCTTTGACTGGCATAACCTTTTTTCCTCTGATCAGTTGAACCTCGGCTGTAGGAGTAGCTGCCGGCGTATGCATTGTGTTTCCCGTGGTCAGGGTCATATTCACACTTGTAGTTTTTGGTTGTACTTCACTGACCTTGGGACACAACGCTGTATGATGTACACCAGTCTTGCACCGAAAACATGTATTTAATTTAGTAGCACATTCCTCAGTAGAATGTCTTGAACTCAGGCAAACAAGACACCTAGTTCGATGAGTCGAGGAAGTCTAGCCTTAAGATCTGGGTAAGTCCTACAATACACTGTGGAATGTTGTTCTGAACATAACATACACACCTTCCGGGTTTCTTGTTTTACCACTGGTGTGGGTTTAATATCTCTGGTTACTTCTTGGGTCACTGGAGAATTGAGACGTGAATATTTTCTCTCCCAAAAACCATTTGTTTTTTATACTGTACTAGTTTGATTATTCTGTTGGACGGATGTCACATAGGTACCAACCTCTTCCTTGTTGAACGGTTTTGCTTTTTCCTTAGTCCCTGTTGTAGATGCTTTTGTATAATTAACCTTGTTGTCTCCTTCCTTGATACCGGTATCCTCCTTAGAAACCTGCATGTGTTTGCACAGCTCTCTTAACCCACTGAGCCCCAGGTAGTTATAAATAAATGTACCACCCGGGACCAGCAGGTTTTGAAAAAGCGAATGGGTTAGGAATGAAGGACCGCCCCCCCCAAAAACACGATCAAAAAGGGGTCCTATGGAGCCCCCGAAAGTCGATTTTACAAGAGTAAAAAATTGAGTCAAAAACACCCAAAAACCATGTTTTTGCGCGCTCACACGCACGCGGTTGGACTTTGAGAGTGTTCAACCATCGGCATGGTTGCGTGGGATACTTACACAGTTCCCATACAAATCTGAGCCCTCTAGGTGCGATAGGACCGGAGTAATTAAACCCTGACGCAACTTATGCGTCGTGGGGCTCAGCGTTACATACATTGCCGACGCACTGTTTGCGTCGCTGGGGCTCAGTGGGTCAAGCCCTCTTCTATCTCTTGATACGTGAAGTAGTTCTTCTTATACCTGTGGTACAATTCATCACAGGTTTTTTGAGAGAGCTTTTGTTGTACAATGTGGTTCAGGAGCCAAGAAGCTGAGTCAAAATCTTTCTGGGTACTAATTGATTTTAAAACACAATTCAAGCTGATCCGGAATGATTGAAGATCCTGGTACGTTTGCTTGGGTCCTGATAAATCCAGCAATTTGTAAACTAGGCACTGTAGAGTCAATTCCGTATCTTCAAAATTTTCCTTAAGTACTTGTAGAGCTGCTGTATAATTGGCATCTGCTATGGGAAGTTCCTTGATAAGATCCAATGGAAAACCCTTAAGTTGACCCAACAAGTATGAACATGTATTTTCTGCAGAAATATCTAACCTGTCATGAACTAAACCCTTAAATTTATCCCAAAAGGCTATTCCAATCAGATTGCCCATCAAATTCAGGTAAGGTTATAGGTGGCAACTTAAAGCTTTGTTGTCCCGGGGCCGTAATACCATTACTGGTACCATTACTCCCTGTCCCGGTAACTGTCTCTGTCGCCAACGATTCGAACCCGGCTAGTTGATCCAAATAATTTTCACGGGCATCTAAATAGGCTTGCTGTATTTCCTGAATGTTTTCAGATTGCTCGTGTTTGATGTAAAAGTCCACCAATTTATTGAAAGACTCTTCATAATTACCCCACCGGGTTTTAAGATCTTGGATTTGAGACTTTAACAGCTCCCTTGGACAGGGTTCATGTCTTTTAACCTCCTGGCAATTGTTTAATGCTCTAATTACCCAGCCTAATTTTTCCACCATAGATTTTCTCAAGAGTGTATCAGTCATTTTGAAAAATGTGTTATTATTTTCAAAACTATTATTAATGTTTTATACTGAAAACTAATTTTCAACATTCAAATTTACATTTAGATATAGCCTAACGCATATTTAATTTAGCTGTTAATCTTTAGCATTATACGTGTAACACTATTTGCTACAAATTCAGATGAATAATTAGTTGAAAATCATTAAGTCCACAATATAATTTACCTAATATGTGGGATCCCACGCTAGTAGGGGGAGGGAATATATTTATTATTGAATTAAATTTTATATATGCTCCGTTCTCAGCATTTAGCTGGTCTACTTGGTCTTTCAGACGCGGGTGACATTTGTTACGACCGGGACTACGAATAAAACAAGGGCACTTAATGATTGGACTAGTAATAGGGCACTATGCAACAACGGTACGCTAGATCCAAACCCTCGAACTTATATGCCGGCGAACAAAACACCTATACCCTCCAGGGTTAATCTGCGATAGTGGGGTATCCTTAACTGGGCATAAATGTACTCTACTTCAGGCTAACCTACACTGGTATAGCCTGATAACAAACAAGATGCAAGTTACGTTAAAATGCATAAAAAGGAATCTATGGAAAGATCAATTAAATCACTGCAAGATTTAATACAATAAAAGGATGCTTGAATACAGTTACTCTAAACAACAATAAACTCTTCACTCCTATCTGAAAGAAAGTGAAGTATAGTCCTACAGCATAGTCCTGGAAACTTCTGAAGAAAGTCTGATGCTCATAAGATGCTCGTACTGATTTAGAACTATATAAAGACAGGAGGCAGGACACCACACATGTAAATCGAATACACTAAAAGATAGGACATATAATGTTAACTGACACGAGAATACTATAAATGTGCAACGGTAGCAATGCTCGACACTAAAAGAAGTACTTCCTCATCAACGAAACAGTCTGCTATGGTTGTGCGACTCAGCTACAACCTAGACTAATAAATGCTGTGAATAATAATGCGCACATATCAAAGAGCTTATATTAAATACTAACAAGTGTCTACTCGATTAATAATGTCTAGCTGGGATACTCTAGGTAAGGAACTGGGGTTGAGCAAGACAGGCTCGTAGCCTAGCGATGTCCTTAAGACTGCATCCTTTAAGTTACGTTAATTGACTAGGGGGCTCTCTCGATAGATCCAGATCACAAGTATCTGGTTCTATCCTGGCGACTTTCTAAAGACAAGCAAAGAGGCAGCAAAGTGTGGAACTGGTACAGGCCAAAACCCTCAGTCAACACAATGCTGCACTCGCAAAGGACGCAACCGAAAAGACAACCCAGGCTACCACAGGACCGGTCGAAGTCGTGTAGGTATAAGCAAACCGTACACACATCGGAGACAATGACTACAGTTACCTTATCCCAGTCTAGCATTAAATAAAAGAGCAGAAACACTAAATCAATAATGGAGACACACAAAGTTCTTAACCTATACTAACTAAGAACCCTCAAACTTATTCTAAGTACATGTAAATATCTCTGAGGACGGCACATGCAATACAATCGGCCGGCTATGAAAACCGTATGCAGAACCCAAGGGGAGTGTTGTGCTGTTAATAAAGGTTAGAGTATGGAAAGAGAGAATCGAGTGAGTGAAACAGTGATAAAGGTGGTGATTGGGAGAGAGTATGCAAAGGGATGTTAGAAGCATGCGCGCCAAGCCTGTCCTGACGAGGACAGCTCCTGGGGACCCTCATGGAGGAGGTAAGTTACACAGGAGCCCGCAAAGGCGCGATGGTCGGCCAATCACGGGCCGAGACGTCACAAGACAGCAGGCGCCATATGACACAGCCAGACTCGCCGTACAATGGCGAGCGAGAGGCAGGAATGCACCATATATACAGACACTTACTACCTCCTCGCTCTGAAAGTCTTTCTCATTCACACGCTGGTACTATTATCACTACTGTTGATATGAAATGTAACCCGTTGTCACAGACGAAAACAAAGACCACCACTGGACTGTCTGTGACAATGCAATTACTAGGAAAGAAAGAACAACATTCTCTGATAACTGTAGCCCATTTCGATGTCCCTGGCGAGCGCTAGTGGCTAACGAGAGGCTATTCTGCCAACGCTGGTAGATGTCACACATTTAAGGACAGAAACATAAAAATGGCCTAAATAAACAAATAATAGGGAGAATTTAGGTACCGGAATGAAGCTGCAGCTGTAAATTTTTAGTAAATCATGAATTTCTTATCCCAGATGTTAGTGGGTACCTGTGGTAGTAGAATTTTCTAAGGGGTGGGTGGGGAGAACACATTTATTATTTATTAAATTTGGTATATGCTCCATCCCGAGCATTTAGCTGGTCTACCTGGTCTTTCAGATGCGAGTGACATTAAAGACGGAAACATAAAATGGCCTAAATAAGCAAAATATGGGGAAAATGTAGGGACTGCAACGAAGCTCAAGCTCCGAGTTTCACAAACGCCAGAGAACGCAACGTTGCAGGCCCTCCTCCCAGTCCTCTACCACAGGATTTAAACACTATGCTATCGCTTTAATAATTGAAATGCCACTAACCCATCGCCTCATAGTTTGGGACCTCATAACAGCGCGGGATCAAACTATGTTCCACCAACGCGACTTTATACATCACCGCTACAGAAGTGGAGACCCTAACTGTTAATAAAAATGGACCTAGCCTAACCTCTAGTCGACACACCTATTGGAATCCTCATTCGGGGCACCAATATGTGGAGGATAATGTGGCCAAAAATATATCCTATCTCACACCAATCAATAATAGAAAATTAATAAAAATAAAGTACTAGATAGCTTACCTTATGGCATGGAATGTATAAATAGATGAGGGTTGTTTAGTAGCCTAGTCTTAATCCATGGTAGCCTATCTCTCAGAAACCCTAACTAAACATTGTATAAATGGCCATATATATCAATGACTTAGCTATAACTAGGGTCCTGGTGTAGTTCAGAGGATTCCGGCTTCGGTAGACAAGGGTTAAAGGTCAGGACTCCGGGCCGGGCATGTGGAGTGTTGTTGGAGAGGTCACGGGACAGGTCCTTATAGTTCAAAAGTTTACTGGCGTCTAATCGTAACTTCAATTTCCGACTCTTAAATGAATTGTATACTAATTCGTTACCAAGGGTTCATTCCCTCTTCACTTTATCATATAAATGAAAAATAATAATTTAATTATATAAATACTAATATAGATTTCGTTTCACAACAATTTAGTAAACATAATATCCAGGGGTTGAGATTACCAATATAAATTGTGGATCGCGCCTGCGAGCGTGGGAATTTCAAAACTGATACCGAATACAGTACCTCTAATCTAATCATACAAGGTTTTATAACTAAATTAACTTGGCCAAGGTAATCTTATACAATTCTTAATTACTTAATATTAATTATCCTTTACAATATTTACAATCACCAGGATCTGGTAGGAAATGGTTCACTCTAATGAGGTTACCCTATTGGAAGGCTAATGCCAACACTACTCAGATACCAGTGTAGTCAATTTATTTCTCACAACCTCTGTCAGCTGTAACCTTGATGGTACTGATGGCAGCTTGGTTATCTGAAGATCGCACTAATGTATGGGCGTTGCAGTTGTGCACACTCTTGGTCAGTTCATTGATGACTTGATCAGCTCATGACAGAACATACAATATGGATCCGGATGTAGACATGATTGGTTAACTCAAAAATTGTTAACAGTCGTTAAATGGTCTTGGTATCAGGTATTGTTGTTAATACAGCTGAATGCCTGAGGGTGGCTGTGTGTTCGCTACCAGACAGTTATGGAAGATAGCACAGACACGGTAGAATGTAGTCATGATTGTGTGTCAATATTTTAAGATAAGATCCAGATGATCTGTCATATTTGCACATAAGGATTGTATTACTGTCAGACGTTTGTGGAAACAGACGGCAATGCCACCAAAGGTACAGTTTACTCAACTGTAACTCCTTAAGTCCCACATTATCTGGTCAACGGTTGTTAAGATTGATAAGTTGAGGCACATTTGCAGAGTGGCTTTGATGTCTGGGTTGTCTGGCATCATAGGACTGTTTTACCTCACACCAACAAAAAAACACAAAACATAAAATAATTAATACAAAATATATAAATTAATATAAACAAATGTCTCACACACACACACACTCTCTATCTCTCTCTCTCTCTCACACACACACACACACACACACACACACACACACACACACACATAACACAGAAGAACAATAGTGAGTATACCTTCTCAGTATATAGAGTAAAAATGTAAATATGTAATTGTCCCTGTCCATTGTTTGTTATACTATATGTTTGCCTTCACTTTAATATCCCCTGGCCGAGTAGATATATATATTCAACACTACATTTGGTAGCACACACACAACACATACACACACACACATACACACACACACACACACACACACACACACACACACACACACACACAAACCAGTCTTGTACAAACACACTGACAATATACGACCCCGTACACCTCCACACTAACAACACAACACATATCTACCCATGATGGAGATCTAGAATCTTGACGTCGTAATCCTCGGTTAATATTTGAATGCTGAAATGTCTTGGTCTTACACATGTCAAACAATAATACAGATTGATATTCTATAAACTAGTTATCCTGTGCAATAAATGTAATGTTACTGATTCTCGTCCATAACAGAGCCATACGGTATATGCTATAGGGGTGCAATGCCTAGTGAGTTATCTGCTCAACAGGTGGCGTTGTGTGTGTGTAAGTGTGAGAGTCCGAGTGTAGGGGGTGAGACAGTGAAGCACGGGAACGAGGTGGCTTCAGAGATGGGGTCGTTTCGGGCCATGAGTGAGCACCGTGCCTCATGTGAAGGCAAGATGGCAGGTGCTCATTGTACTCTACGTGCTTCACATGTCTCACTCCCTAGACTGGAACAAGACCTCACAGGCTTCACTGTTCATTGTAAAGCGGTGAATGTTAAGGCTCTCAGCCTATGCCCGAGAGGAAGTAAGTTGGAATATAGAAAAAAAAAAAAAACCCGAAACAATAATAGCGTTCAAGACAACATTGTATTGCTACTGATGAGACTGATGTTTGAGGATGGTTCATATATTTGCCAAAGGCAGAGGATAACACACAATGCAATCACCTAGCAAAGTAAACATGGTAACATCATACCTTACAATAATGAATGAATGGTGCGATTATTTATGTAAAAACCCTTAACTGTATAGCATTAATTATAATTTAACATAGCCACAGTAATAGGCAAGTCTTTGTTATGACGATATGTTAATAAATAATTAATATAAAATACATATATTATTATGGAAATCAGTGGTATAACATCGATACTTATAATATCAGACTCAGTATCGTATGCTAGAATAGATAAATATTCATGAGAGAAAAATACTAATGGTTAACTGCCAGCGTTTATCATGCACAACCTATCACCTATTAACCAAGCAACACATTTAGCGGTATCAAATATCCAATAGGTTCACATTGTTCATTTTGGCTCTGTGAAAAACTCTAGTCTTAGTGTTCATTGTCGTGGAGGCAGCCGTTCAAGAGAAGTATTGCGTCAATATTCAATTCGGCAAAATACAGCCCTCTTGCTAGCGGAATCAAGAATATAATCAGAACCATATCGTAAATATACTTATCGCGACAAATACCGACTCCGATCGAAGAACTTAAATATTTCAAGTGCCAGCGACCAATACCATTACCATCAACAAACATCCAGATAATATTATCTTATAAAAATTACCTCCAACAATCTAACCTATTATCAATACTCTTGTTGATAATACACACCTATTGGAATTTTCAGAAGGTAGATACACAATATCAAATACATATTCTGTTTAAGTAAATGGTTCGCATGGAAATGCTATTTATGACACAACAGAATAGCATTAATCAAGTACCAATTGATAAACCATACCTAACTACACGACAGCAACAACCCCCATCCGGGCACCAATCCATAACTATATCCACATCAACAAACACCCTCGGTAAATAACACATCAATAACACTCCAGACAGGAAGCCGGAGAAACATAAACTGTCAAGTCTTACGACCATAGCATATTACGACGAGCATATGTTTACTTTCTTCTCGCTGATCGGTTCAGACTGTAGATACTTAAAATCATACGCTATATCTTGGAATTTTTAATTAAGTTCCTGGGTTTATTAATGAGTAGGCCTACATGTTTGTTAATTTCATTAATCGAGTTTAGAAGTAAAGTTTGTTGGTGGAGAGAACATAATAATTTTGTATATAGTTACTATTTCATTACCGCTGCTTGTTAAAATAAAACTTACTTCTGAAGGATTAGGTTGAGTAGTAACTATAAGTCTAATTCATGCATTTTATATTATGTGTTACTTCTTCCTTATTAATAAAGTAGACGTGCCGTTTTGCCCAAAATCAAAATGGCATACCCAACTCTGCGATGGGTTACCATCATCACTACTAATGCCATCATCAATCACAATCAACATAATCACTACTACTGCCATCATCACTACAACTGCCATCATCACTACAACTGTCACAATCATCACGAGTACTGTCATCATCACCATTACTATGATCATCATCACTACTACAATTACAATTATCACTACTACTCTCACCATCATCACTGTCCATTGTCACTAGCATCTTAATCACTACTATCATCATTGATACTACAACTATCAACCATCATTACTAATATCATCACCACCATCTTACAATCATCATTACTACTGTTAACATCATCACTACTACTATAACCATCATCATTACTACTGTCACAAATATTACCATAATTTATTCTACTGTCACCATCATCACTACTACTGCCACCATCAATCACCATTACTATGAACTTCATCACCACAACTATCGCCATCATCACTACAAATTTCACCATCCTCACTACTACTCACCATCATCACTAATACTCACACCATTGTCACTACCATCAACACTACTGTCATTATTATCACTACAACTATCATCATTACTTGTCACCATCATCACTACTATTATGACCATCATTACTACTACTGTCATCATCATCACTACTGTCATCATCATCAACACAACTACAACCATCATCACTACAATTATCACCATTATCACTACTATCACCATAAATCCAAATATTACTACCATCACTTCTAATGCCAACTAAACTAACTTAACCTAGCAAATACGTAGCGAGATGTTTTCGCTCCCAGAACAAATGCGTTCTTACTAAGAACGGCATCATTGCTAGGGGGGGGGGGGGGGGGGGGCCATATTGTGGACCTAAAATCATAACTATTGCATAAATTCAAAACATCTTTTTTGACTGACTTTTGCATTCACGCAACAAATGTTCGTGTGAAATTTGGTGAAAATCCGTCCAACGGTCTAGGAGGAGTTCCGAGACAGACGGACGACGCCGACGACGACAACGACGACGATGACAGATTTTTTTTTTGTGTGGTACCCACTATACGGGGGGGGGGGGGGGGATACCAAACTCTGCTTACGCAGAACCCTGTTCTTGCTTTGTCTTGAGTCGGCCACCCCCAAGAAAAAAGGAAAACAAAAAATAGAATGAAATATAAAATAAAATATAAATAGGAAAAATGGGGATTGGGCCTGAGCATATAGATAGGTAGATAGATATAATAAAAGTGTTGAATTGCAGTACATCAAACTATTTTTAACCATATGCTGTTTTTGTTCAGTTACTGCTTTATATACAAATTGGCTTTACATTTGATACTACAATAATAAAACAGCATTATACCAGAACTTATCCATGCCTACATACGCAAGGCCCCACTCGTGTAATTTTATATATATAAAAACAAAAAACATGTGCATACAATTAAAATATCTGTTGATGTTACATACAATATTATGTTAGGTGAACAGCAAAGTTTAAATGCACACACACAAAGCTACTACAAGCCCATTGAAATGTAAGGTCCACAAATGAAGCAATTTCATTATATTGGGATTAATTGACTGAGAAGCTTAGACGTCAATCATGCATATATCCATACATTCTCTCTCGCTCTCTCTTTTTCTCAGCATTTGGCTACTAGGATATAAAAGTCTTCTATTTTCCAGCGTGCTCCCTCCGCCCAAACACACATTTCCCTAATTAAGAGCATGAATATAGTGTACTGTATAGTGTATACGGAGTGTCGTACTGAGTGCAACACACTTCACTATGTTACCCACTAAGCTGAACCACAGAGCTACGTTGATTTTTACATAGTTATTTACATGTGCAGATGCATGAGAAAGACAAGCTAAAAACAAGTATAATAACGAAATATTACATGAACAAACGACTCACCCTCATTTGCCCATAGGAAATTTCCGTATATTCATACATGGGAACTAACAAAGATACCTCATATTTTTTTGTTCCCCCCCCCCCCACACAGTATCCACAATACCGTAAACGCACCCTCCCAATTACCCTCAGTTTACCTGCGTTCAACCCCATACCATATCATGTTCACATACACACTTACCCCCTGGTTGATAATGATAGCAGATGCCAATACTGCTAGTTAGATCACTTGCCCGTAGGAAACTTCCACAGCCGACCACCCGAGGAGGAAGGACGATACCGACAACAACCCCCCATCACCCCCCCTCCCCAAGACACCCTCCCACCAGCCTTGCTATCCAGGCCTACGCTATTCTTTATAACTTCTTGCTGTTTTACAACCACATTCTGTTACTACCATCATACATTTCACTAAGTGAATATAAACGCCATATGAGGAGGCAAGCACTTTATGACGTTCCGCGTTGTACAGTATATCCACTGGTTACAATATACTGCCAGATCTTAGTTGTTCTATGTAAATGAAGGAGACAAAAGGCAAAGCTACCTGTAACCAGTATCTCCAACAAAAGTTGGAAGATTGACAAAGAACCACTTTACGTTATAGTCATCATTTATGGACACACGGAGCTTGAAGCTAACAGTGACCCCATACCTCAAAGAGAAGTCCCATGAAACCCATCAAAAACATACAAGATCATCTC